>VSMD01025699.1:0-138980 GCA_008750895.1 Mirza zaza | reverse complement strand
ACCAGGACTCTGGACAGGGATGCCTACTGCTGCGGAGACCAGGGTCCTGCGAGACAAGGATGAAGTAAAACCTCACAGGCTTTGAGGGACGCAGACGCGGGGGTGGGGGGGGCGGGGGGGGGGCAGATGCAGACACGCATGAAAGAGCAGAACATGGGAACGGCCGAGGCCCCAGGAATCACGGCAGCCCCTGCACGGGCCCTGGCGCAGAGGAGAGGTGGTGGATGCTGGAGGTGCAGGCCATCAGCAACGCTTGGATTTAGGCAATGCCCTATGTGTACCCACGTTTCATTTTTAATATCAGTGCTGTCAAATTTATATGTTAAAACATACAACATAAATTCATCTGAGAAATTTTGGGTAATAGTATCTATTGACCAGGGAACTTGTATTCTATATTTCCATAAGAAAGGAAAAGGAACTTTTTAATGACATAGAGGACTTATGAAAGGAAGACTTGTTAAAGAAAAAAATAAAATTGACAACAGTAAATATGTCATATTTACCTAGGCTGAGCTCTGTCAAATGTAAGCGTTTTACATCTATCAAAAACAGGGCTAATCTCTCTCTTGTCCTCCACACTCCCCCACCACCTTTTAATTTTTATATTTATTGATATTTATATATAATTAATAATTATATATTTTCATATATAATATGAAAAGTGACTCTGATAGGCAGTGATCTCTTATTTCATGTGAAAAAGACTGGCATTATTGTATTAAAAACCAAATTACAAACTGGTCTCAGAAGAAACACAGTAAATGCCAAGAACAAGAGAGGTATTGACTATGCCATGAGACCTGCGGTCAACTGGGACATAAAAATGGCAATGGGAGGACGATGTCAATGCCACCCATGGGCCACTTAGGGGGGACATTTTTCAGTCAGTTTAACAAGTGAGGGGGATTGGGCAGCCCACAATCAGTACTCAAATAGCTGAGCCACACAGCTATTCATTCTTAACTAGAAAAACTAACAGTGGACAAGGAAGCCCAAAGATCTGAGCTGACAGCACAGTTGAGGGAAGTGATGGATGAACTGTGTACTGGGGAGGATTAATTTTAAGAAGGGAAAGAAGTAAGTGCTTTTTGTCATTAGTTTTAAAAACATAAAATTACTCAAATAAAAGTTCATGTTTTGGTGGTATCCTCTTGAGACTTACTCTGCTCAACTCTCTGTCCCACACCCCATTCCTTACTGTCCTTTCTTCCGAGACTATGAAGATCAACATATTGATTCTACCATGTAAGTCTTTTTTTCATGTTTTCAGTTTGTAAATTCTTGCAGTAGGATGCAAGTTAATGCTTACTCTCAAGTAAGTACAACTACAGACAGAAAGAGAAAAAAAGGAATTGGGTAGGAAAGTCTCTATTCATTAGTTGCTATTAGATCATTTTCTATTTTTTTTCTAAAACTCTGAAACTGTTATTTTTATTTGTTTGTTCATATATTCACCTTCTTTGTTCTTTCTTGTCTATGACAGGGTGCCTTTTTGTGTGCCAACTCATGTGTAGAAACTGAATTATTTCCAAAATGGCTAGTTCTTCAAGTAATGAAACAGGATTGCCCAGGTACAAAGAAAAAGCTTTATTCATGACTTAAAATCAAATGTTTGTGTTTTAAAAAATCTTTAAAAGTATTCAAAAGCAGTGAATAAACACACAAACTGATAAAGAATGTCACATAAAACCACGTTGATGATGATCTGGGAGCTCCTACAGTCATGGTGGGATTATAAGTTGGTAGGAACCACTTTGAAGAATAATTCTTAAATACCAACCAAAACTGGAAATGAGCCATCAGGCAAGCAATTCCACCTCTAGGTCTCTCACCTGCAGGGGCTCTCACACATGTGCCCAAGGAGACATGCACACAATCCTCCTTGCAGCAGATTGGGGTTTCTATCTTCTGTTACTTGACAAAAACAAAACAAAACAAAAAACTGTTTGTTGTAATCCAATGAGTAAATAAAATGAAATACTATGGACAGTAAAAATGAACAGACTAGATGTACATATATCAACATGGATAAATCTCAAAACACGTTGATAAGAAAAGCAAGTTACAAAGGGAAATGTACCATATGGTTTCTAATGTTTATATAACTATTTAGAGCACACAATAATATATATCATTTATGGCTACGTCTATATAACATAACAGAAGTTTAAATATACATGCATAAAAAGAAACGTACTAACTTTTGGGTAGTGGTTACCCCTCTGGAAGATGGGATGGGGATGGTTTATATCTAAACTTAATGCTTTCTGTTTTTAAAAAGAGAGAAAATTGATTCTAAAGAAAATAACAAAATGTTAACATCTGTTAATATGAGAGATTGGTACATGAGAATCTGTTAATATTTTTGGTACTTGGCTGTATATTTGAAATGTCATCATTTCACATTTAAAATAAAAAAGAAAGTATCACCACATATAAAAGCACAGCAAAAAGGTTTTTATTTAATTATATTGTTTTAAATTTATTCAGAGTGTGCAAATAATAGCAAATATTACAATGCTAATTTTATTATACTATACCACGTCATGTGTCTGTTTCTGTGTGTATCCCTAATTATAACTGGTTTTAATACATTGCCCCCAAATTCTTTTCCATAAACAGCTGCAGATGCCTTAATTAATTGTAGACTTTGTATTTTCATTAAACGTGATCATTGAGCTTCTGTTTTTCTAAACTATGGCCACCGTAACTGACAAGGCCAATTGACTCTGTTTCCTTATTGCAGCAAATGTGGCTGGGCCAGCCCACAGTGACGGGAGCTCATGGGGAGTCACAGTCAGATGTCTGAACAATCACAAAACCTTTGCCTGGAAACAGAGCAGCCACAGGCCGCAGGCTACCAAGGAGGGCCCTTGACTTGCTACAGATTCTGTACAAGGGAGCAAGGCTAGGAATGGTCTCAATGATAGATCCAGTATTTCTAATTCTGTCTAGTGTTTTGAAAGGACTTTTCTTTACTGTTTGACTTATGAGCAGCGGTATACAGTGATGGATTACAGGAATAGCTTGCAAGTTACAGAAGATGAGCCTCCTTGTTCAAACTGATAATTGTGTTTATACAATCTCCATTGTGGTATAAGGCTTAAATTAAAATGATGTTCTTGCTACCTTTCCATCTAAACTGAGAGGGCCTCTAATGGCCTAACAATATCATCCTGCCACTCTGCTCCTACAGATGTGGTCTGGCCAAACAACCCTCCTTATCATAGGGATGAGACCAGTGTCTGCCATCCTTGAGTAGCCAACTTCAGGTCCCTGACAGCCCACAGAATTATTCAAATAAGCAATTACAACCTTCTGTAGAAATGAAGAGTCACTCCACCTCTTCTTACTACAAAGCCTGCCCCCAACAGCCCCTGCCTTCCCTATAACCATAGGGTGGAACCCCTGCCTCACCAATAGAATGAAGAGGAGAGGATCAAGGCATCTCTGGTTTTCGTGTTTTTCCTTTTTAGACCAATTATTGTAACTCCAGGAGATTTTTCTCGTGTCTTTTATTGACATCCAATTTACTTTGGTCAGGAGTATGGGAGTAGGAACAAGTACCTGCAAAACGTGTTTCATGTTCTGTTGCTTGTTGATAATTAATAGGTTTTTTCTTTGAACTCTCTACCAGTCATAGGTAAAGTCACAGAGGTGAGGAGAGGGTGGCTTGATAAAGGACAGAAAACTTCTGTCAGAAGACAGGGTTCCCCGAAGATCATTCACCGAGAATGTTCAGAAACTGAATAATGGTGACGAAAATGTCTCATCACATGATACAGAGTTGAACAGTAGCAATTCAATACCTTATAACCAGCCCAACATATAAATGATGAAGAATTGTTACATCGCAAGCATTATCAGTAATACTGCCATGATGTCACTGTGTCTCATATTTGGCCACAATGACATCACTGAACATCCTACCACAGGCCACAGAATGTGACAGATCATTTCTAAATTATTGCCCTTATGTGATTTTCAAAATGGTCAATCATAAAAAAAATTTGGTTAGAATGTTTGTGTTTTTTGGATGTTTCTGGTGTTTAGAGTCCTTAATATATAATATTTCCAAAGACTTCTTTTAGTAATTTCTTTTGTGGCTTTGGGCAATTGCAATTTATGCAATTGCCCAATTTATGCTTCAAAAGTGCTTTTACATTACTTAGTTTATTCTCACATCATATGGGTGTCTGGACTGATAATTTAGTCACCCCAAAAATAGTGATAGTAATAAAACCTAGAGACATTAAAATGATCCCCCCCCGTTATACAGTCAGATGTATACATTCCTTTTTTTGTGTGCGCAACAGCAAGATGTATACGTTCTTGACTCAAATAGATTTTCTGATTCTTAAATCCAGTGCTCTTTCTACCACTCAGAGTCTCTTAAATTTTACCTTTCTATATTTCAGTTGTTAATAAGTTGACTAGACTAGAAAATATCTGGGAAAAATAGAACAAATAAGGGTATCCTCTGATTTCTTTTTGGAAACAATGCAAGCTAGAAGACAGTGAAATAATATCTTTAAAGTGCTGGAAAAAAATACTATCTACCTACCAACTACAATCAAAATTATAAATAATTTTTTTATTTGGTGAAAATGACTATCAAAACTGAAGGCAAAATAAATATTTTTCCAGACATACAAAAGCTGGGAGAATTCATTACCAGCATACCTACACTATAAGACATTTGGAAGGAAGTCTTTGTAATAACAGATGGAAGCCTAGATCTACATAAAGAAATGAAGAATACCAGAAATGATCACCACATAAGTAAATATAAAATCTTTTTTCATAGTATTTAAATCTTTTTAAGAGATAATCCACTTTTTAAAGCAATAATAATAATAATGCATTGTGATGTTTTATTTTTGATTTAAATGATAACGATGCATTGTAGGGTTTATGACATATATATAAGAAAAATGCATGAATACCATGGCACAAAGACTTGAAGGAGAGAAATGAAAATATAATTTTATTAGGTTCTAATTATAAGTAAATGAATATATTATCACTTGAATTTAAAAATGCATTTAATGCATAATAAAAGCCCTAAAGTAACCATAGCAAAGAATTACATGTAATAAACCAACAAATAAGATAAAATAAAATTATTAAAAATATACAATTGAAAAGAAAATAGAAAAAGAGAGAAAAAGAAGCAAAAAAATCAATGGGACAAAGAGAAAACAAACATTAATAGCAAGATGGTAGATTTTAATTCAATCATATCGATAATCATATTAATTTTAAATGGTATAAAGACTCCAGTTAAAATGTAGATTGCCAGATTGGATTAAAAAGCAAGATCCAGCTATATGCTGCACAAAAGAACACACACTTTAAATATAAAGACACAAATTGGTTAAAAGTGAAGGAACAGAAAAAGATACAGCATGTTAACACAAATCAGCAGAAAGCTAGAGTGACTATAATAAAGTAGCAAAGAATATTACCAGGGATAAAGAGGACCAATGATAAAACAGTGAATTTATCAAGAGGACATAACAATTATAAACATTAATTCATTAAATAGCAGAGGTTCAAAATTCACGCAGCCAATCTAGTCTATACAGGAGAATCTAAGCAAGAAACTTAGGAGCCAACTGAAAGTTTTGAGCAAATGCTTAGCCAGATTTTGATGGCAAATGACTAGTTCCTGAATCCTATATACAGTGTTTAGCATGTGATTCTGGTACTTCCACAGTATGTTACACACAGGTTTATCATAACATTTATTACATTGTACTTTAATTGTTGTTTAGAGTTTTTTATAAAATTGTCTTTCCACTCCTTAAAGTCAGGGATCCATGTCTTACTTAACTTTGTATTTCTTGAATATAGCAGAGTGCCAGATACATGGAGCTAAATAAATGTTTGTAATATTAGTACTGTGATAACATTCACTTAGGGAAGCATTTTAAAATGTAATACCCTATTTAAGGTTCATACCAATTCTCTAAGATAGGTAGGGTATGTATTCTCCCCATTTTACAGATAAGAAAGTGAAATAGAATAAGGAATTGCCCAAATTTTATTTAAATATCAGGCTGCTGAGCTTTTCATTCTATTATCTGCACTCAATTTTGATCATAATTTGGAAGTGATTCAGTTTCCAAACATTAAGGTATTTGATAAGACAGATGGTGCTTCTTATACATAACTTCCATTTTTAGGTGTGTGAAGTCTGAATAAGTTTCTAGGTAAATTTCTGGAAGTGTCAATTTAAGAGTTATAAATAAGGAGGCACACATTGGTATAAATTCTTGGTTCCAGAGATTGTAAGTATTTTTAAAACTTTCTCACTATTCCATGCGATCGTGCTTTTGAGTCTCATGTTCCTCCAAATGATAGATTTTCTAAATCCCTGGGCTATTAATGATTCTAATCCTCTACTATCAAACATAATGATTAGAAAATTATGATAGCATTTATAAAAATTTAACCCACCATATTAGGCCTAAGCCCTGTAAACAATGTATAATTTCTTTCCTTCAACATATATATTTTTTTCTCAGAGATTCCATTCTGAAAGATAATATCTCCATTTCTCTACATCTGATTCCTAATGTGGAGTTTAATTATTGAGGTTCTCTTATGCCCAGGAGTTAGAAAAAGTATGTTCTTAATCTTTGGTCCTCTAATCTGCTTTGAAAGCAAGAATAATACCAGTGTGCCTTACAAATTCCAACTTGTGACTGAGAGTTCTTTAGATTTACTTAGATACCCAACCATTGCCTGCCAGGTCCTGTTGAAATTTGTGATATTCACGAAAGATACGCCCACGGGAAGTGTCAAGCTGGCCAAAAGGTGCTGGCATCAGCAGCAGTGGGGGATATTTTGTGCTCATCTAAATTTTAATTCCTGAAGCCTCTGTAAGTACAAAGGTGCTGAGTTGCTGGAGAGGAAAGATTCTTTATCTTCACTTGGTAAGAGGCAGGTTTTGTGACTTTTTAACAAAATACTTTCCAGGATAAAAGTAGAGTTTCTTCATCATTATGGTGGTGTTCTCCTAAGTCATATTTATGTGGCAAGTACAGGGGTTGGGGACATTTTGCTTTTTGGTTACAGAGACAACTGATAATGAGAACAAAGACTGGAGACTGGAAACAGAGCTAACCTTGGAAAGATCTAGAACAGCCCTCCTACTCTTGGCAGCGCCTCTGCCCTGCTCACAAGCCATCCTCTTGCTCACTCCTTAGGACCCCCAGAAACATCTAAAGATAGATCACTAATGGCTCATAGTCCTGACCACCTTCCCTCTTTAAAAACCCATTACTTTGGGGTCCCATACCTTTAGAAAGTTGATCTCTATCTTAAGAACTGCCCAATTGTCCTCACATTGAACACAGAAATCAGAGGTTGGGCAATGGAAGTCAGAGAAAATGTTTGAGACCAACTCGTATGTTGATTTGACAACTGTGTTATAACTCGTATGTTGATTTGACAACTGTGTTATAACCGAACCAGTTTACATTTTCTTTTCAAATATCTTTGCACTCTTCCTGTACTCAGCCTACTTTGGGCATTAACCGCCAGGTTTCTGTAGCAAATGGGAATTGGCATTGCTGAGGTTAATATCTGCTTATACGTAAAATAATAAATGAGCTTTTCTGAAATGTTTAAACCTTTTGCTGAAGGCTCCTAAGAAGCACTGCTAATAGGGAAGTGCCTATGGAGTAACGCTAAAAAATTTCAGCAAAAGGGAGAATCTCAGACCAGATGCAGGAATGTGGCAGAAATGGCTCTGGTCAGTTAATGCTCAAGTGTATTAATGCACTTTCACATGTAGCCAGTTGAATTCAGATGGCTTTATTTTATCAATTCTAAAACTAAATTAAGTTTCACAGAATGAAGGCCCAAGGTAATTATGTCTTAGAGTGTGTACACCGGGGAGGAACTAATGGATGTTTTGTCTAGGTAAAGTCACATAGGAGGAAAAGTGAAAGAGTGAGGATAGGACATGGTCTGTCCTAGCAAAAAAGGGACCAGGGAAGGCCACACTCAGTGTTTGAAGAGTCTTTTATTCTGCAGTTTTTCAGAGTATTTAAAGAGAGAACTACATCTCTTCCTCTTTATCCTCCTCCTCCCCTCCTTATTCTTATAAAAAAAATTGGTCTGTGGTTTGGTACAACTTAAATTTGTAAGAACTGTTACAAACTGTCGTGTAGAAAAATGCAAGAGAACCTAGAGAAATTGGTTAATGTATAAATCCATTTTCCACAATATTTTCTTGCTCCTGTCTTGTTTTTAGATTGGCAGGCCTATGAGCTCAGTGGGAAAACAAGCTCTTCACGTTGCCCATTCTCCGTTCTCTCACAAAGATCATGGAGAGGCAACCTTGGCAGGTGTCTGCTCTGCACACAAATGAGGCAGGTGACCCAGTTGAAGTCTGTGGCAAATGCCTTCCAGCAATGCCTTGTATTAAGTTAGCATTAAACCAAACAAGCAAACAAAAACTCTAATTTTTTTTTTCCATTAGGCTGAAACTCTGATCACCGTACAGCAGATGGCTTAAAGCAATGGAGAAGGAGTGGGACTATTTTATAGCATGATTTAAATCACTAATAAGCCAATTCCTACGTAATGGAAGTCTGTAGAGCATCATCATCTGTTTGTTTGGGCTCCGGTCAATTAACATGCCAACACTGGTCTTAAAAAGAAAACACACACACACACACACACACACACACCAGATGACAGAAATCAAAAGAATAAGATTTAGACAAAAAGACTGATGGTCTGTGTAGTGAAATGAAAACAGATCCAAGAGACAGAGGACTTGGGCTCAAGTCCTGACTCTGTTTGGTACTTGCTTCCTACACTCGGACCTCGATTATGCCACTTAACCTCTCCAATCCCCAGTTTCTTCACCTGCAAAAGGATAATAACTGTGAGTGCTTCATTGGGTTATTGTTAGGATTTTACAACTTTATGTACTTCAATTTTTTTTTTTAAAAATAAAGCTCTGTTGTTGTTGGAATGTCAGAATGAATAATAGACACTAACATCTTTATAAGGCTTTAGTGTTCCTCCAATCTTTCTTCAAGATGTCTGCTTTAGATTGTCTGACTTGAATAATTATGTCTGACTTAATCTTTTTGAAAGGAGAAAAGGAAAACAACTCATGTGATTATTCAGCATGTCTTTAGTTTAATGAGCTCCTAGATGATTTTGGAGACCACTATGACTAACTAGCTACTGCTTGTCTGTCTTGTTCTGCGATCATTTCCAAGGCACCCTCTGTCTAAACTTGGGAAGAAGTCAGAGCCAAGAGTGCTTCCTTACATTCCCTATAGTTTGGGGGAGAGAGAGAGAGATAGAGAGGGAGCAAGTGCCAGCTATTAAGCAATAGAGAAGAACACCAGCCTCTCAACTGATAAAGACTTTGATGGCAGGTGAAATCATGGTCCTGTTATCTTCTATTCATTCTAATTTTACAAGTCAATGATTCTGGGTGTTCTGAGTCCCAAATGGAGTCAGAATAAGATGTAAGTTTAACAGAGGTTTTTTTTTTTCTTTTTTGTATTTTCTAGTGTGTGACTTTTCAGTAAACTGAAGGTATTTGTATCCCAGAGGCTACTTTGATTATTTGCGGGGACTTATTATAAAGGGAATACAGGAAGCAAACATGACTTACAACCACATCTTTCAAAAGATTTATTCCGTTGAGATTCATCAACATTTTCAGATTTGTTCGCATCTGACATTGAAAATAGTTTTCTAAAAAGATTTGAAAGTAAGATTTATGACAAAGAAAGAATTTCTCACATCCTTTTTATCTTACATTTAATATGCCAAGAGACACAACTGGATCACACTTCTCCACACCAAAGGAATAAGGGATTAGACAAATGTTCTGCCATGACTGCTGGGCCATGAGGCTTGCTCCCTGGGCAGAGGGAGGATCTGCTGCACAGGATGGAGGAAAATTATCCTTTTGGGCTCCAGGAGACAGTAGGAAGAGGGAGACAAAGGTAGGTGAGGCAAGCTGTCATAGATATGAGTCTTGAATTCCATTTTATGGGTTTTCACTTACTGTAAGAAATTTGCAAAAGGCCTCCATGCAATTGATCCCATGCCAATAAGGGACAGATCAGCTGAGTTAAGAGGGTGGTGTGGCCAGACAGGGGATATAGATTGCACCCCTGAGTCTCTCCAGGTTCCTGTAAGGCATGAACACCAAGAGAAAGCCAAGGGGATCATCCTTGGAACCATCATGGTTTGGGTGAGAGGATCACATACTAAGGGCTGGGGAAGAACAATTGGCCCAAGACTCTGGAAGGACATTACAGAGACTCAGAGAAGTCCACCCTGCAGAGTTCACTGGAAGCAGCCACCGGACTCTGACTAAACTACGAAAGAATTGAGCAGCAGCCCACCACAGATCAGATTCTCTATAGCCAAGGCCACCTATGATTGGGAGGATATCAGGTGGGTCTGAGACCCTTTTACCCCAGTGTTTTGCCTTTCATACCCTGGAAACCATCTTGGAGAAAGCCAAGTGAGTATAAATAACAGCAATTATCCAGGCCGGGCACAGTGGCTCACACCTGTAACCCTAGCACTCTGGGAGGCCGAGGCAGGCAGATCGTTTGAGCTCAGGAGTTCAAGACCAGCCTGAGCAAGAGTGAGACCCCATCTCTACTAAAAATAGAAAGAAATTAACTGACCAACTAAAATAAATAAATAAATAACAGCAATTATCCCGACAGACTAAACGTTACCCAAAGACATTAGACAAAGGCTTAACTGGATCACACATTGAGCTATCCTCTTCCATATACCCCAACTACCAAGCTTGGGAAGCATCATAAGAATGACCAGATCCAGAAGTACATAGTCTCTGCACATCTGAATCGTTATGTGAATAAATTTGTAAACCCATCACACAATGTTTCCTAAGAAATGCCATTCATTCAAAATGTATCTATTGAAAGCTTCCTATATGCCAAGCACTGTGCTAGAGATTGTAAATTGGATGAAAGATGAGGTGTCACATAGTCCTTGACTTCAAGAAGCTCATGGTTTAGTGGAGAGCCATTGCAGCTTATTAAAATGGTCTGTTTACTTGTATAAGTTATTACAGTTAAAGCAAGCACAGGGAGTGACAGGAGAGCCATCTATCCAAGCTATGGGGATTATGGTCCAGAAATGTCCAATGAACAGCATAAAGAACTTAAAGGGTGCTGCTAGTAGCTATTAGACTTCAGAAGTGTAGTGGCTTAAAGAAAAGAAACTTTCTCATGTAACAGTCATGGAGGGTCTTGTAGGGGGAGCAGGTAACCTCTCCCTCAATCAGGGACCCAGGCTGATGGTTGCTCTGCCATCTTTAATATGTGGATTCCAAAGTCACCTTGAGCATCAACTTCCAGTCAGCCAACAGAGAGAGAGTTTTGTGGACCTGGCAGGGCAGTGGAGCAAACCACTGCAACTCACACTCCTTGGAGAGAACTTAGTTCTATGGCCACACGTAACTACAAGGCAAGCTGGAGGATTTAATATGGTCATGTGTCCAGGTAGACGGGGAGACTGGATTTTGTAGGACCACTGGAGGTCTTCTCCAAAATGTATGCTTCACTGACAGTTTAGCAGATGTAGAAGAATGCCTTGTTGAAGATTAAACTGATGGTTTTTCTTTGTAAAGTGAGGCATAGAGGATGTTTAGGCTGTACTTAGAGAGTGACTCTTTGAGGTTTTTCTTCTTCCATCTCTTGCCACAAAAATGGGGTTATAAATAATCTATTGTACTTGTGAGCAAGAGCCCCCTTGAAGGAAATCATATTCTATTGTCCAAAAAAGATATAGGTGTCAACATTTTAGAATTTAGGAGGCCAGAAAGAGGAGAAGCTTCCAGGTTTATATTGGGATCTATTGCACCCCCAGCAACAACCAGTAAACTGGCCTTTTGTCCCAGCAGAGAGGCAATCAAGCTCTCTTGTCCTAGAAAGCACTTAGGATGAGGCATTTGTGTTTCAGGGTGTAATGGAGGAGGTATCAGGGTTCCGAGGAAGGAGAAGGTTGTTGGGTGTTCCCCTGGCATCATTCCATGGTCTTGAGATCAATCTGTGCCTCTAGTGGGGCCAGGGCCAGTAGACAACACAGGACTGTAGTGAGTGGGCACTGCATGATGCCAGTGGAGTGACTGGACCAGGGCACCTGTCACTGCCCTGTGTTTCAGGAGGGCTCTCGCCCGACAGGCTGCTGATCTGTAGGTGAATGGAGCCTTCCTCATCTCAAAGTTCAGGGACCCTGTCCATTAGTGTCCTTTGGAGATAACATCCATGAATTTCTCAGCCACTGCGATACAGCACTCCTCAGCAACACCCTTGTACACTCATAACCCTAGCCTGTGTGCTGGCGGAGTAGGGAGAGACGCTCTTTCAGAATGGCTGCACTTGCTACGCTGTGGGCAAAATGCTGAGTGCCTGACTCCATGTGCATCCAGTCACCCAGGTTGGAAGCTAGTAGTGATTCTTCACTGAGCATTCTTCCTCATCCCCCACATCCATTCTGTCACCAAAGTCTGACAATTTTACCTCTTAAGAATCTCTTGACTCTCTTCACTTCTTTCCAACTTTGATGCCACCACCTGAGCCTAAATCACCATCCCCCGTCACCTATACCCTCCCATGGACTCTGTAGATGGACTATTCCTTGCTCTTCCCTCCAACACAGTCTGTTCTCCACCACATTTAGAGAGTGAGGTCTTGGAACAGAACTCTTTTCTGTGTAAAAGAAAGGAGGCTTCCCACAGCTCTCTGAATTAAGCTAAAAACTCTTCGTGTTCCCCATGAAACTTGACCTTGTCTAGTAAAGCCCAACCATCTTTTCTCCAGCCTCATCCCCGACCACATCCCTCCCTGATCCTGGCCTCCTCCTTCTCCTACCCAATCACACTGGCCTTTCTCCAGCTCCTGGAACAACAACTAACCCTACTTCTTCCCATCTCGGGGCCTTTGCAAATGCCATGTGCTGTGCCTGGGGTGCTCCTCCATCATCCGACTTGGCAGAATTAGCTCCCACTGAACCTCCAGCTCTCAAATGCATCAGAGTGACCCCTGACTCCTCCCAAGACTGAGTTGAGTGCTGCTCCCTACTACATGGTGTGATAAAACTTTTCTTCATAACACTGAGCCCAGTGACAATTTTATAGCTAGTCACGTAACTGTTTGATTAACACTTGTATTCTGCTCTAGACTGTGAGATCTATGAGGCTAGGAACTATATAATTTTTTTTCCTTCCTTCCTTCCTTCCTTCCTTCCTTCCTTCCTTCCTTCCTTCCTTCCTTCCCTTCTTTCCTTCCTTCTTTTCTTTTTTCCTTCCTTTGTTTCTTTTCCTTTGCATCCTGCACCCTATCTCATTTACATTTTGTCTCCAATACCTGACACAGAGAAGGTACCCAATAAATTCTTATTCAATGAATACACAAGCAAACTGTAATGAGACACAATGAATACACAAGCAAGGACAGTCACTGTAGCACATACTTCAAAGTTTTCAAAGCCTTTTCACATACATTATCTCACCTGACAAATAAGAGAGAAAGGGGGACTGAGAGTCCATTCTCAGGACACTATTCCAGCTGCCTTAAATAGAATCTGCTATCAGAAGGGCAATTCTTAAATAAGCTTTTGGGACCAGGGCATGGTATGGAGTTTGATGAATGGTGCCCTGTGAGAGGCTTCCTGTGAAGCTTGTCCATGGGAATGAGTTTTATGTGTAATACACATATAGTTTTATGGACTCTCCACAAAATAGGAGTTAAGAAGGAAAATGGCCGAAAAGGTGCCAAAGGGGACATATGTGGGAAGTTTGTAGAAAGGCAATAGTCTGGAAAGAATAAGTATTAATAGCTAAAATAAGCTAACGGGTGGCTAGAGAGGAGATAATATTCAACAGTAAAATAGGTAACATCATGGCTAGAGAGAAAATAGGAAAGATAATATTTAAAAAAAGAAAATCCAAGAAAAAGTGCAAACTACAAGAGGTCAAACAGCCATCAGAAGGGTGTTAAGAGGTCAAGGCCTTCCTCACTGCCATTATTCTGAGTGGAGTTTGGACTTGTGGATGTGCTGAGGTGCCTGGTTGAAAGATGAAAAGATGAAGTGTTCAGGTACTTTCTCTTGCCTTATTTTATGCTGACATTGACTCATTATCATCAGGGAGGTAGGAACATAAAAAACCACTTAGAGAAGGTAAAGAGTGAGAGTTTAAGGTGAAAAGGAATCCAGTCATAAGACCCCTCATCCTTCCATTCTCAGGGATGTGAGTAAAAACTGGCCTTTGGCAATGTTAACCCTTCCTCACCCCCTCTTCAACTTTGTGTATTTGATTCCGCAAACTCTTGTATCTCTGGAGCAGAGAGAGAGAGAGAGAGAGGGAGGGAGGGAGGGAGGAACTGGTTGGTCAAATGGTAGAAATGGGCTCCATACTTCCCATTTGGAGAAAAGTGATTCCTTCTTTAACCCTGCCATTCATTTCCGTACTGTCCTCACCTTCTTAACTCCAAATTCCTACACTTAACTCTCTCCTCCGTCTCCCTCTCAGTCACTCTTCAACCCTCTCGTTCCACTGAAATTTCTCTTTCTCATTCCAAAATACAATGTTTGGAGCCTTTTATTGCACCTAGCACTTCTTGCATGTCTTGTCATGTGTGTGTGCACTTGTCTATCGTGTGTATAGTATTAATAGATTATAGGCGTCTGATGGCGCAGATCCTTGTAAGGCTCAGCGCCTTGTATATAATAGGGTGTCAACAAATATTTGTTGATCTGAATGACTAAAACCATATTACTTTAAACTATTTAGGGGCACTTGCCTCCTGTTTTTCCTTCCCTCTCAAATATGTCACAGGAGGAAAAAATCTGCTCTATCCGGTATAATCTTCCAAGGATTTTATAGAAATTCAAAACACATACTGTATCCAACTCATGAACTCATCAACTTAGCATGCATCCAGGGATTTGCAAGAGACTGGAAAAAAGGAAACAAGCTAAAATAGAATATACTTTTTTATGTTTGATTTTTTTTCTTGATTTTCCTGGGAATATTGCCAGAAAAAAAGGTTATGCATTTTATATATAATATTTAGTGTTATATATACTATATATATATATTTTTTATTTTTGATGAGGTATATCTCATTGAAAAACCTCAAGCCAGGGACAGCTTTTGAAAGCCACAATGTGGCTCCTTATGACTTAAGACCTAGTTCCTGCTGTCAATATGCCTTGGGATCATGATGCCATGGCTTCGTGTCTGGCTATCTGCCCTCAATAGATGTCCACTGGCTCCTGTGAGCTAATCAGAGAGGTGGGCATTGACAAGGTGCATATATGCACACATGTGCAATGCAGGATCCTGCCTGGGCTTCTCATGTCCTCTTTACTAGAGCTCAGAGATCTTGCTCCAGCTTGGATCCATTAGGACCTCAATTCTTGGTGGCCCACTTCATCTGTAGGGAGAAGGTGAGGGAAGGTGTGGTGCCCACTGCCAGGGTCAGATGTTAGGGTGCATTCACTCCTCTGTCAGTCAATCAGCAAGCCAACAGATCCTTGCTGAGCACCTTCTGTATGTACTGCATGCACTGCCCTGCTCTAGGCAGTGGCGATCCACATTCCTCAGATACCTGTGGCTCAACCTTGGCCTCAGGGAAAGGGGGCTCCTCCTTCCTCCCTCCCATCATCCCAGACACAAAGAGACCTGAGCACTGTCACCTCCTCATCCCTCCTGTCCTGTTATGAAAGGCTTAGAGGAGAGCTTCCTTTTAGAGCTAAAGTAATAGTGACCTTAAGACTATCCAATTCACAACAAAATTCACTCTTGAAGGAGGAGAGGCAGTTTAGCATTTGTTTTGACAAATGGAAAATTAAAATGAAGAGGTTCACCTAGGCCCAATGTTTTTTCCATTTCCTTGGGTGAAAGTGTAGAAAAGTTTGATGGGCTAGAAAGAACGCCCAGATGGGGTACGCTCCCTCATTCCTTCACCCATTTTTGTGTCAGGCCCTCTGCCAGGCTTAGAATCTGACAATCACACTGTCTTGTCTGTGCAGAACTTACTCATGCCTTTGGGAGGTGTTTTTAGTCCCCCTGCACATCAGCAGGAAGAAACTATAACTTGTAAATTCACTTTTTTGTGCCCTTTGGCCATCTAGTGAAGTCTATGGACCTCTTCTCAGAAGGATGTCTTTAAATGCAAAAATTTAAATTCATACATAGAATTATAAAGGACACAAAGGATATCAATTATACTGAAAGTCAATTATTAAAATATTTTTTGATAAAGTGAAATGCACTTCCTTATTCATATATTAAAAACAATTTCTGTAATTTCAAAGTGATGCATGTGAAAGATACGTTGACTCTCTCTGCAACAACTATAATATGATATAAAAGTATCTGTGATCTCTAGTGGTTACAAAATCACAGGTGCTGCTGTGTTAGTTATTTATTGCTGCATAACACAATTCAGTGACTTAAAAATAACAAACATCATCTCACTCAGTTACTTAGGGTAGGGAGCCAGGAGCAGCGTAGCTGGGTGTTTCCACGCAGAGCCTCCCGTGAGGTTGCAGTCGGTCCAGCTGTCGGCCAGGACTGCGGCCATCTGAAGGCTGGAGGGCCGACTTCCAAGCTCATCACGTGGCTGTTGGCCAGACCCCTTAGTTCCTTGTCATGTGTCAAGAAATGGCAGCTGGCTTCCTTCAGAGTGAGTGATGGAGAAAGAGACCATGATCCAGAGACAGAAGCCACAGCCTTTCATAACCTAATCTCAGAAACAACCACCATCGCTTCTCCTGTGCCCTGTACAGGCCACACGGGACTGACGTAGGACAATGTGGGGGCGAGAACCTCAGAAGGTGGGGTCCCTGGGGCCATCGGGGAAGCTGACCACCACGCCTACATTCATGACGGCAGGGCATGCTAACTTTCAGCTAAAGCTTAGTAAAAATAAAATAGAGACATAACCCTTTTCTCATCCAAGTTCCTGGACCCTGAATTCTATCCACAAACTCCAGATTAACCATCTCTGAAAGATTAAGAGCATTTTTGTTTCCAATTTCTTGTCTTTTTTTTTCATGATTTAATTGTTTTCAGCTTTATTGAAGTACAATTGACAAAAATTGTATACATTTAAGGGGTACAACATGATATTTTGATATATGTATACATTGTGAAATGACCACCACAATCATGCTAATTAACGTATTGTTGTCACCTCACATAATTTAACTATAGTCACATTGCTGTACATTGGATGTCCAGAACTCTTTCATCTTGCAAAACTGAAACATTATACCCTTGGACCAATATCTCCCCATTTCCTCCCCTGCCAGCCCTTGGCAACCTCCATTCGACTCTCCACTTCTATAAGCCTGGCTATTTTAGATTCCACACATAAGTGAGATCATGAGGTTTTTGTCTTTGGCCTATTTCACTTAGTAGAAGGTCCTGTAGATTCATCCATGTTATTGTAAATGGCAGGATTTTCTTCCTTCCTGCCCACCCTCTTTCACTTTCTCACCTGCTCACCTGGTGAAGCTGCCCCACAGAGTGGCTCATGGGGTAGGGTGGCCTCTGCCCGCCAGTCAACAAGGAGCCAAGGGCGCAGTCCAACAGCCATGTGAGTAATCTCAGAAGTGGTTCCTCCCCCACTCAAGCCGTAAGATGCCTACAGCCCCGGCCATCCCTTGATTACAGCCTGTGAGACCCTGAGCACAGCTGAGGTGAGTTGTGATTTCTGAGTTGTGGAAACTGTGATCATAAATGTTTGTTGTTTCATGCCACTTATGTTTGGGGTAATTTGTTATTCAGCAATAACAAACTAATATGCTATCTAAAACTGTAACATCTCACTCCTACCCTGGCACTTCCTATGCTTCACTTAGCCTCACTCCATTTTTTCCTCCTTCCCACTTTTCACTACATGTTTTTCACTTGTATATATTGTTGTCTGTCTCTCTCCCATTAGCATGTGAGTTCTCTGAGGGAAGGTATGTTTTGTTAGAACTGTGCCTATAACGGTGCTTGGTACACATTCAGTGCTCAATAAATACTTGCTGAATAAATGAAGGAGGTAAAAACGGAAATGGGATGGGTCATAGTTGAGAGAGCAGCCCTTGCATGTGCTACCTGCACACATGCTACCAGCCCTTCCCCACCTCTGTGATAATATTCTCAATATCCCAGCCCCACCTCCTGTTCCTCCCTTGACCTGGGCAAGCAGGACCCCTATCCCGGCCCCCATTCGTCAGGGGACATCTCATTTGGAGTGTCTTCCTAAAGTTTGTCTAAGTCCCTTCCAGTACCTGGGACCATCCTGGGCTGTTAGTGCCTTTGGTGGGTGGCCCCACGCCCAGCCTGGGTCTGGGGTAGGCCCAGTTCTCATCGCTCTTCCTCGGGGCTCTCTGTGCCCCCCAACACACACAGAGCCCTGCATAGTGGTCCTCCCTATCCCCATTGAGAATCGTGACAGTGAAGCACTGTAGGTGATAAGAGGATAATAATAATAACAACAATAGTAAAGAAGGATTATAGATTTAAGGGGAACTAATAACATAGCTTTTAGTTGAATCCTGGTTTGAAAAACTTAGCTTTAAGGACATTTTAGGGACAATGAGTAAATTTGAATATGGAGCAGATATTAGATAATGTTCAGGAAATCCTTAATTTCCTTACATATGATAATGATACTCTGGTTATGCTGGAGAATGTCCTCATTCTTAGATGAATGGTACTGCATTTGAGTGTGGAATGTTGTGATGTTGGTAACTTTTAAATGGTTCAGTAAACAACTTGAAGATTAAATGTATGCACACACACGAACACAAACATATGTGTGCATACATATGTAGAGACAAGCAAACACAGAAAAATTGCTACTAAGAAGTATTAACATAGGTGGTGAGTGTAAGAGTGTTTATCACACCGTTAGGTGTGTTTCCACCGTTAGGTGTGTTTGAAAATGTTCATAATACAATGTCTTCAATGTTTAAACACATATTCATTTTCAAATACAGAACTGGGCTTCAGAGAGGTGAAGGATAGCGCAGCTGGTTGGGGCAGGTTGAGAATGTAGGTGTCCAGACTCCCAGTTCAGTTTGTTTCCATCACATCCGGAACATCCTCCCTTCTACTTTTCCTGGCTCTGAAGCAACAGATTCATCAAATTGATGAGTCAGGAAAGCTACGAAGGACATATCACTCTGCCCTCAATTCACTGGGGGTCAGGAAGTTTTATCAATTTCAAACAGACTCACAGTTGATCAGTTTTCCTGGAGCCCATGTACTTGTCACCGTGAATGGGCCCTATGTGATTTAAGCCACTTAACAACAACAAAAGAAGGATGTTTCTTCCCTTCTCATTATCTAAGCCTTTAAAAATAATAGAGATAAGCCTATAACGGGAATGCAGTTCACATACTTAAAGCCCCTGCCAAAAGGTGACTTTTGCCTCTGCCACTTTTTAACCTCTTTTTTCCCCCCATTTTGTTCTTGACCCCCACCCATCCAAGCCCTAATGTAGCACATGCTCTGGTTCTAACGCTAACACTTAGGTATACGACCTTGAGCATGGTACTTAAATTCTCTGTGCCTCAGTGTCATCATTTATAAAAAGGACACAATAATAATGTGGTTGGCAGAATAATTGTCCCCATGGGCACCCACACCCTAATCCTCAGAAGCTGTGAATATGTTACCTTACCTGGAAAATGGGCTCTGTGTGTTTAAGGTTATATATAGACCTTGAAGTGGGAGATTACACTAGATTATCTGGGTGAGCTCAATATAATAACATGAGTTCCTAAAAGTACAGAGCTTTTCCTAGGGATGGCCAAAGAGAAAGAAGGACTTGCTAGATAATTGTGGAAAAGGACCTAAATATCCCTGAAAATTTACTTCATCTGATTAAAGCAGAAATTTGACTAGGTATCACAAGAAAGTACTGAAGGCAGCACTTCACAAACCTTGGAATTTTTGAGTAGCCACATTTTTAAAAAGTAAAAAGAAAAAGGTAAACATACTTTAATAATATATTTTATCTAACCCAATGTATCTAAAAATTATCATTCTAACACATGATCCATATAAAAATTAATGGGATATTTTATATTGTTCTGTGCTATCTTTAAAATGGTTAAGTATTTTACACTTACAGCTCCTCTCAGTTTGGACCAGCCACATTTCAAGTGCTCAATAGCCACATGGGGCTGGTGGCTACTGCATTGAACAATGCAGTGTCCAGGGCATAAAACAAAGGACCTCTGCACTGAGGGACACCAGGCACAGTAAAAAACAAAGGAGCTACACTGAAAATGGGGGTGAAGTAAAAGCTTAACTCCTAAATGTTGACACCTGTTTTCCTACCCACTATCCTTCACGCCTCCTTTCAAAACACTGGTTTTCAAAACCCAGGAGGTAGCCGAACTTATTCCTTTAAGGCAGTTCTCAAGTATGAGCCCAAGGATCACCAGATGTTTGAGGAAAGTATTTAATATGAAATATAAAAAACAAACAATGTTGGGAGATAATTCTCTTTGGGTCTCTCAATTTCTGCATATCTATCAAGCAGAGGCACTGGATGCTTCTCTAGGCTATCTTTTCAAGGTTGTTTGTAGCAAACAGCTTTGAAAGATAGAGATAGTGTCTCTCACTGCAGCAAAGGGCAGATTTGTTTGCTGTTCAGTATACTGTGTCTCTCTGGAGAAAAAGTCAGAAAGGTTTACTGTCCATTATAAAATATTAGAGTTCCCTAAACTTGAAGTTCCTCTGCTGTCACACAACCTACTGTGCATGCGGGCATCACCCAGGCTTCTTTGGGTCACCCTGTGGAAACTGATGCTCAGGAAACTGATATAAATGTGGATACTCTGGCTGCTGCTTATTGCTGTGAGTGATAAAGTCTTTTGTCTCTGATCTGGGAGTCTCAAGTCTTCTTCTACCATCCAAGCAACTGTCCTAGGCTAACTTGCCAGCCTGCAAGTGGGGTAAAATCTTAGACTCTTCCCAGTTCTGGACAAAAAACAAATAGGAAAAGACAAAAGCAGCTTGGAGAAAATAGAAACTATATGGGAATATAATTTTTTTTAATTGACTAACCTCAGAGAAATTTTAAAGAAAAAATATTATATCCATGAAAAAAGAATGGTATGTCACAGAAATAGAATAATCATGGAGTAAGAAAGAGATTTGGGGAATTAAAACTACGATGGCAGGAATGTAAAACTCATTATCGACATGAAAACTAAAGTTAAAGAAAACAGGAAAGAAAGATAAGAAAATTAGAGGACCATCCAGGAGATTCAATACCTATTATAAATAATAGGAGTTTCAGAAAGAGAATAGAAAAAAAATCAAGGGAAAGAAATCAACAAAGAGAATAACTTAAATAAATTTGAAACATGAGTTTCCAAACTGAAAGTCCCACTGATTCAAAGCCCAGTAGATAAAAGTGGATCCACACCAAGTAACATCATGATTAAATTTCAAAGTACTGGGAAAACAGTGGTGGGGAGGGAATCTTACCAGTTTCTGGAGAGCCATAACAGTTTCTTCATAAAGGCCCAACTATCATAATTGCTTTAGATTTCTAAACATCCTCAATGGGAGTTAAAGGACTATAGAGAATTTGCCTTTAAAATTTTAAGAGACCTCTTACCCAACCAAACTATCAATTTAATGTGAGGGTAGAATAAAAATATTTTCAAACATGCAAGGTCTCAAAAAGAGAGAAGTATAAGGAATACCTGGGATTATGGTGAAGAGAGATTCTCAAGATGACAATTGTGTACTAGGGTAGAGAGCAACCAGTCAGGAATAGAACATGTTAGAACATTCTACCTGGAAAAGATGTCTTCAGGAAGTTGAAATTGATAGACTATCTGATATATTTGAAAATATTAAGAGAACACTGAAACATTGAGAGATTATTTGGAGCTGAGATTTGTGAAGGGCTCCTTCAACACTTTTTGGTTATACCTCTTCATGTATCTGTTCTAATTAATGATCAGTACATAGAAAACTAAGCACATGATAAAAGACAACAAATCACTAAATTCTAGGGAAATAAAAAAAATGTGCGAGAGAGAAAAAGTAAGAATATATAAAATGGTCCCATGGTGAATAGTATTTACATAGTCATAATCATGTAAACACCGATTATTGATATATTCTACATTACGATAGAACTATACTGTATTGAGAGAATAGGGAGATAAGAATGGGCTTGTAGGAGGGGGGTGATGCTGTGAAAAAAGTTAAATCTTGATGTTTTTTGTTTTAGCCATTACGGAGAATGAAGCAGCAATATAAGCATGTTGCTCAGAAATATGAAGGTAAATATCAAAAGGAAGTTAAAATTGCTGTATGCATTGCCTCTGGGAGCTAGTACGATCTGGGCACAGAAGACTACTTTCAGTTTTGATAATTAGTCTTGTGGACTATATAACTAATACTGCACAGATGCAACTTCCATAAAATAAACACTAAGCTTAATAACAAAAACCAAAAATATAAGGAAGACACCATGTGATCTTACATTGTGTTTTCCTTCACTTTCTGCTACCAGGCAGGTGGGCAGATGGCTGAAAAGGAGTGGTCAGCTGCCGGGACCCTGGGGGTCCTATGGAAGCTTCCCCAACAGCCTCAGGGCAGTAGCAGCAGCTCAGGGTTTCTCTTGTTCCTCTGAGAAGCCTCAAAGAGGCAGCTTGGCCATGAATAAAGCATTCAGGACATTCACCTTCCAGGAGAGACCCACAGGGAGAGAGAGAACACAAAGAAGGGTTTGTCCAAGTAGAGGGAACTGTTCACTGGCAGAAATTGCCCTGAGATTGACTCCCCATTGCCTTGGGTCCTAAGATCCTGGGAGAGAAAAGGTCAGTCCTTTTTTTCCCCCTTAACTGTTAAAAGTCAGGGTGTTTGTAATTAGGCTTGGAACAAAATTATCTGGGTGCCATAATCAGTGCCATGGGATCTTATGTTTTCTCCCACAGCATGTGAGCTGGTTATTACAGTTCCACCAGCCACAGGGCTGGAGGAAGTTCTCCCTGATGCTCAGCAAACACAACGCCTTGTCCTAGACCCAGTGAGCTCCTGCTCACAGTCAGTTTCATAATGAGTGGGCTTGGGGAGGGGGAATAGATGGAGACAAATCATTATTAAGCAGGTTGGCTTAATCAGTGCTATGTAAATGCTCCTAATATCACACATTATAGGAGGTGAGGAACAAAAGATCTCACTCTTTGCAGAGTTAATCAGGGAAGACCTCATGGCTGAGACAGACTTACAGGCAAATGCAAGTTTTCCACAGGCAAAAATAGCGGGGGAAGAACATTCCAGCTAGTGAGAATAGCTTGAAAACAGGAATTCGGGAAGACAAAATTCAACTTGAGTGCTAGCTATGTGCCTTGTCAATATCAGCCACATATGGTACCAAAGACCAAGTTCACCCTTCTGTAAACCTGCCCAGGGCCACATATTGGTCTGTGGCAACACCAGGATTCCAACCCAGGTCGACCTGATGCAAAATCTGTGTTTTCCCACCCTTCTGTGCTGCCTTTTAGATTGACATAACAAAGTGCAAGTCTATTTGGGAAATAATTTGGGGTTCTCCTCAAGTCAGACCAGACAAAACTCAAGTGCAAATAGTTTTTTTTAAGTTAATTCCAGGAAACTTTGGTAAGGAAATGGGGAAATGGGACAGGGAAGGAAAGAGAACTGATAAAGTGTTCATTATCGTGCAAACTGACGCTGTAGATAAACGGCTGAGTCCTGCGGGGGAATCCTGGGATCTGGGGAACCCTGGGATCCCAGTATAACCTGCACCTCAGGATTATCCCTCCCTGAGGGGGTGAGGGAGCTGGGGCACTTATGCATTCCTGCCGTGGATTGAAACATACAGGGGAGGAGGGACATTAATTCCCTAGTACTTTAACCAGCCTGCCTCATCCATGACAAAGTAAGCTCTGTAGGCCAGAGAAAACTGCCAAAGAAATGCAGCCACTGGAAGTGGACAGACATGTACTGAAGTAGTAAGGGGGAGAGGAGGTGGGTAGGGGACCAATGAAAGCCCCATGAAGGCAGGGACCGTGTCTGCTCTATTTCCCACTGTTTATGCACTACCTGACATATAAAGAGGCTTAATAAACGTTTGTGGAAGAAAGGAAGAGAGGGAAAGAGGTAGGGAGGGACAGAGGAGAAGCAGAATCAGGGCTACTACACTGCACATCTCCAGGACAGTAGAGAAGAGGGCAGAAGGAAGAGCACAGAAGTCCTTTATTTGGCTGGGTGCAGTGGATCACGCCTGTAGTCCTAGCACTCTGGCTGGGAGGCCGAGGCTGGAGGATCTCTAGAGGTCAGGAGTTCCAGACCAGCCTGAGCAAGAACGAGGCCCTGTCTCTACTAAAAATAGAAAGAAATTAGCCGGACAGCTAAAAATATATAGAAAAAATTAGCTGGGCCTGGTGGCACATGCCTATAGTCCCAGCTACTTGGAAGGCTGAGGCAGAAGGATTGCTCAAGCCCAGGAGTTTGAGGTTGCTGTGAGCTAGGCTGACGCCATGGCACTCTAGCCCGGGCAACAGAGTGAGACTTTGTTTTTTGTTTTTTTTTTAAAAAAAGTCCTTTATGAGACTTACTCAGTGTGCATGGAGAGCTTTGAAAAGTTCTAGAGCAGGGAAATGACATGATCAAAGCAGAATTTTAGGAAGACAATCTGCCACTCTTCTGTTCAGCAAATGTTTATCGATCTCTCTGAATGAAGAAGTGTTTCATTTTTAGCAAGGATGGAGCAAAAAGTTAAAGATTTACTACCTTGCTGTGGAACATTTTTAAGTTATTAATATCTCAACTGTTCCTGAAGAACAGCCACTGAATATCACCAGCTTTTCACCTATTTCTTGCTCCTGGTCTGAAGTGCAAAGAGTAGCACTTACCGAGATACGTGGGAGTGTGAGGACAAAGATGGCAGGGCCCTCTGGTGCCAAGACCAAGGAGGAGGCAACAAGGAGCAAGCCCTGGGTGATCTCAGGGTTGTCCCTGGCGCAATAGCTGTTGTACCTCAGAGTCACACCGTTTCCCTCAAGTATAAACTTGGAAGATGAGAAAACAGGGGAGATGGCACTTCAGTAAATATCAAGGACAGAATAATGAGCGTGGACTCCAAAGGTGGCTATAGTCTACGTGGGAGTGTTTGACTTTATGGTATCATCTCCCTAAAAGATAATTCATTCAGATCCCCCAATGAACTTACTAGTCCCAAATTCCTTTTCCACAATTCAGAAATCCCAAAACTACACGCTGATTTACTTTCATAAATTTGTACAAACTTGTTCGACATCAACGTCTGGCCTTGCTGTGAGTTCATTCATAGTCTTCCACTTTTATCCCACTTTACTCATCTCTAGAAAATTGTGCTACTCTGAATTCCAACACACATTTGGGCCCCAAGATATTGAGCAAGGGATTGTGGATCTGTAGTTAAAAATGGGTCCTTGCCTCTTCAATGGAGCTATTCACTACGTCTCCAACAGAGAGAGCTGCTTCTGCCGGTGGCTGTGCCCTTGGTAGTGAGAGACCACCCAACAGGGAATGTTCACAGGAGTCACAGCAAGGGTGCCCTGTCTGAATCTCATGGCTGGGGGAGCCCAGGCCTAGCAGCTTATATTGTATTATTTTTAAAACCTGAAATAATAAAAAGTGCTATGAAACAATCTTAAGAACAACAAAAGCCAAATACTTACTCATTGCCATGTGCAGGGCACTGCGGTAGGTACAGCCAGCAAAGATGCAATGGAATCAGAAACCCTGTTTCCAAGGAGAGCTGGTTTCTTTTTTCCAATAAACGTCGACAGTGTTCTGGCAGTGCTTCTCACAGTGTGATCCTCTGACCACCTGTATCAGAATGTCCCGAAGCACTTGTGAAATGCAGACTCCTGGGCCCACCCCTAGACCTGCTGGGTCAGAATCTCCAGGGGCAAGGCTCAGGAATGTTTGATCATGGTCCCCAGGTAATTACGACATACAATGATGATGGAGCAAAGGGAATGGATCACAGAGTTTGGAATGCAGGTGGGGAACCATCTAAGCTGTGAAGTGCAAAGGAAACAGGCAGAGCAGCAAGACGTGTGTCTAAAGAGGTTAAGATGGAATGAACAAAGTTCTTGGTTTCAAAAAGATGGCAGAGCCTTCCTACACAAAACAAGTATCCTTTTGTAAGACAGATGATATAATTTCCCTGAGACTGTAGATTTATTCCATTGTGTGGTGGCCTTGTAGGAACCTGGGGTCTATATTCTGCTTCAGGCCATCTCAGGTGAGGGTGATTGGGGCATCCTTTGCCATTTTTATAGAGATGAGGAGCCAGGAGGAGAGCTTGCCCAGCACAGCATCAGAATCTACACCAGCACCTTGAGACTGAAAACCATGACCCTGAGTTGGAAATTCACTTGGATTGGGTATCGCATTGTGGCAGATAAGGAAATCTGGAGTTTATATTTCTGGAGGAAATACAATTTTGAAAACAATATTGCATCCTCTTCAGAAAAAAAGATTGTCTTCTTTCATATTTGAAGACATTGTATATCTAAAATACAAAACAACTGGAAAAGCTGATCAATTGGGCAAGAGGAAACTTCTGGGGATATTTAACTTGATTATGATGATGGTTTAAGAGTTGTATGCACAAATTCACTACATAAACAGAAGCAAAAACAAAGACCACATGATTCTTTCAATAGATGCAGAAAAAGCTTTTGACAAAATTCAACACCCTTTCATGATACGAACACTTAATAAAATAAGCATAGAAGGAACATACCTAAAACTGATACAAGCCATATATGAGAGACCCATAGCCAACATCATACTGAATGGGGAAAAATTGAAAGCATTCCCACTTAGAACTGGAACCAGACAAAGCTGCCCACTATCTCCACTTCTATTCAACATAGTGCTGGAAGTCCTGGCTACAGCAATCAGACAGGAAAATGGAATTAAAGGTATCCAAATAGGGGCAGAAGAGATCAAACTTTCACTGTTTGCTGATGATATGATATTATATTTAGAAAACCCCAAAGATTCAACCAAGAAACTCCTGGAGCTGATAAATAAATTTAGTAAAGTCTCAGGATACAAAATCAATACACAAAAATCAGAGGCATTCATATACGCCAACAACAATCAAATTGAGAACCAAATCAAAGACTCTATTCCCTTCACAATAGCAACAAAGAAATTAAAGTACCTAGGAATATACTTAACCAAGGAGGAAAAAGACCTCTACAGGGAGAACTATGAAACACTGAGGAAGGAAATAGCAGAGGACGTAAACAGATGGAAATCCATACCGTGCTCGTGGATCGGCAGACTCAACATCATTAAAATGTCTATACTACCCAAACTGATCTACAGATTCAATGCGATATCTATTAAAATCCCATCAGCATTCTTCACAGATATAGAAAAAATAATTTTACACTTCGTATGGAACCAAAGAAGACCCCGAATATCAAAAGCAATTCTAGGCAACAAAAACAAAATGGAAGGTATTAATATGCTAGATATCAAACTATACTACAAAGCTGTAGTAATTAAAACAATCTGGTATTGGCACAAAAATAGGAATATTGACCAGTGGAACAGATCTGAGAATCCTGATATAAAACCATCCTCATATAGCCATCTAATCTTTGACAAAGCAGACAAAAACATATGCTGGGGAAAAGAATCCCTTTTCAATAAATGGTGCTGGGAAAATTGGATAGCCACTTGTAGAAGGCTAAAGCAGGACCCACACCTTTCACCTCTCACAAAAATCAACTCACGCTGGATAACAGACTTAAACCTAGGGTATGAAACTATTAGAGTTCTAGAGGAAAATGTTGGAAACACTCTTCTAGTCATTGGCCTAGGCAAAGAGTTTATGAAGAAGTCCTCAAAGGCAATCACAGCAGCAACAGAAATAAATAAATGGGACGTGATCAAACTAAAAAGCTTCTGCACAGCCAAAGAAACAGTCATGGAAGTAAACAGACAACCTACAGAATGGAAGAAAATTTTTGCATCCTACGTATCTGATAAGGGGCTGATAACTAGAATATACTTAGAACTCATGAAAATTAGCAAGAAAAAATCAAATAACCCTATTAAAAAGTGGGCAAACGGCCGGGCGTGGTGGCTCACGCCTGTAATCCTAGCACTCTGGGAGGCTGAGGCAGGCGGATTGCTTGAGGTCAGGAGTTCAAAACCAGCCTGAGCAAGAGCGAGACCCTGTCTCTACTATAAATAGAAAGAAAACTAATTGGCCAACTTATATAGAAAAAATTAGACGGGCATGGTGGCGCATGCCTATAGTCCCAGCTATTTGGGAGGCTGAGGCAGAAGGATTACTTAAGCCCAGGAGTCTGAGGTTGCTGTGAGCTAGGCTGATGCCACGGCACTCACTCTAGCCTGGGCAATAAAGCGAGACTCTGTCTCAAAAAAAAAAAAAAAAAAAAAAAGTGGGCAAAGGACTTGAACAGAAATTTTTCTAAAGAAGATAGAAGAATGGCCAACAAACATATGAAAAAAATGCTCAATATCTCTAATCATCAGAGAAATGCAAATCAAAACCACGAGATATCACTTAACTCCAGTGAGAATGGCCTTTATCAAGAAGTCTCCAAACAATAAATACTCGCATGGATGCGGAGAGAGAGGAACACTCCTACACTGCTGGTGGGACTGCAAACTAGTTCAACCTCTGTGGAAAGCAATATGGAGATAACTTAAAGCGATACAAGTGAATCTACCATTTGATCCAGCAATCCCATTACTGGGCATCTACCCAAAAATCCAATGACACTCTACAAGAAAGACACCTGCACTCGAATGTTGATAGCAACACAATTCATAATTGCAATGCTGTGGAAACAGCCCAAATGCCCATCATTCCAAGAATGGATTAATACAATGTGGTATATGTATACCATGGAGTACTATTCAGTTCTAAGAAACAACGGTGATATAGCACATCTTATATTTTCCTGGTTAGAGCTGGAACCCATACTACTAAGTGAAGTATCCCAAGAATGGAAAAACAAGCACCACATATACTCACCAGCAAACTGGTATTAACTGAGCAGCACCTAAGTGGACACATAGGTACTACAGTAATAGGGTATTGGGCAGGTAGGAGGGGAAGAGGGGCGGGTATATACATACATAATGAGTGAGATGTGCACCATCTGGGGGATGGTCATGCTGGAAACTCAGACTTGTGGGGGGGGGAAGGGCATTTATTGAAACCTTAAAATCTGTACCCCCATAATATGCCGAAATAAAAAAAAAAGAGTTGTATGCACACATGTCAAATTCATCAAACTGTGCACTTTAGATATGTGCAGTTTATCATATACCAATTATACCTCAATAAAGCTGTAACAAATGAAAAGGAAAGAAGAGGAAGAGGCATTAAAGATCATTTAAAACAAAGCTGGTCAATTATGAAATAGGTCTTCACCCAAACACATGCACAGGATTTGACCTGCAGCAGTGCAAAGGGAGCCTATCTTAATGCAACTAAATTCCTAGCACTCTTTTCCATTCCAGAGGGGCAGGAGCCATGTTTGAAACTGTTATATCCCAAATACTTAGCTCCATCACCTCATACCTGGACCTGGGTACGTTGCTGAGCTTCTGAGTCACACTTCTATCTGTGAAATGGCAACGGTCACACCTACTTCACATTGGTGGTCATGAGGTTCACCCAAGAAAACACAGAAGGTACTCAGCAGACCGTCTGGCCCATAGATGTTTAATAAGTGTCTGTTTCTGCTCTAATTGTACCCTTCAACATGGCGTCTTAGGAGATTAAACACTCATAAAAATGATCTGTCATTACTCAGAATATTTTGAAACTTTTTTGCTTAAACTTCCTATAGTTTGTTTACTAGCTGTGGTAACTTTGAGGAATAGCACCTGAAAGCCATCCCACCTTCTTGTGGAGAAGGACTTTTTGGACTTCGTTGACTACATGGCCCAATAAGAAATATTTCGCCTTGTGATTCAGTTCATGTATATGCTTTACATCTACATCTATTTTTATTTCTATATCTATACCTCTATAACTAAACCAAGTTTCATGACCCTCAAGTGTGGCCCCTCTTTACTACATGTGATATATTCAGGTACCACCCATTTTACTCTTTATCATTTATCATTTTACTCTTTATCAAAATATGCTTATCACAGCCCACAAGATTGATTTCACCATTCATTAGTGGGTAATGGGGTGGGGAACCTGTGGCCTCAGGGCCCCATGTGGCTTTATGCATCCTTTTTTTTGAGACAGAGTCTTGCTTTGTTGCCCAGGCTAGAGTGAGTGCCGTGGCGTCAGCCTAGCTCTCAGCAGCCTCAAACTCCTGGGCTCAAGCGATCTTCCTGTCTCAGCCTCCCAAGTAGCTGGGACTACAGGCATGCGCCACCATGCCCAGCTAAGTTTTTACATATATATTAGTCGGCCAATTAAATTCTTTCTATTTATAGTAGAGACTGGGGTCTCGCTCTTGCTCAGGCTGGTTTCGAACTCCTGACCTCAAGCAATCCTCCCACCTCGGCCTCCCAGAGTGCTGGGATTACAGGCATGAGCCACCGCGCCCGGCCCATCCTTGAGTGTAGCCTTTTGACAAAATACAAACTTCACAGAACAAATCCTGTGAAGTTTAGATTTGGCCGAGGGGCCACACTTTGGGGTCTTGAGGGCCACATGTAGCTGTGAGGCTGCAGGCTCCCCACCTCTTGTTCGATGCATATTCCTGGGCCTCAACCTCAGAGAGCTGGCATGAGAACAGGTATTCTTTGCATTTTAACAAATCCTCTAAGAGACTTGCAGGCAGGTTGTTGGAGGATCATACTTTGAGGAACTCTCTTCTAGAAACTTGATGTACGACAGAGTCTGTACATTTTAAAATGAGATTTCCTATTCTCCCTTTCCAGATACGATCTAGGTTCAGCCTTAGGGGTACATACATAAGATTTGATGGTAAGAGTTTGGTGGAGGCCACGCTTTTGCCATTTCTGTTGGCAAGCTGGGTCATGAAGGCATTTGGCTTTTCTGCCTTCAAATAGGCAAACATGGTTTTTTGGTGTTGAAAGGCAAGGTGTGGGGCATCTGTTTCACTGGTGTTGATTATAGCAGGTGTGGCATACATCTAGCATCTACAGCAGTAGACAGCTTCCTGACCAGGAGGAATTCTCAGTGGTGGCAATGGTGGTGTGGTTGGAGCCAGCATTCTATGAATCTTAAGAAAGGTAGCTGGGCATAGAGGCTCATGCTTATAATCCCAGCTACTCCAGAGGCTGGGGTGGAAAGATTGCTCGAGCTCAGGAGTTCAAGATTATAGTGAGCCATGAGCTATGATTATGCCACTGCACTCCAGCCTGAGCGACAGAGTGAAACCCTGTCTCTCTGAAAAAAATAAAAAAGAAAGAAAGAGAAAAAAAGAGAAAAGTACATGCTCCTTTGGAGGCCATGCTCAGTTCTGGGAGATAGTTTGGGAGCACATTCCCAAAACTTGGAAGCACAACTTGAAGTTTGTTCTTCAACTTCCATTTTACACTCTGCAATAAATTATTTCTTGCTTGAACTAGAGTAGATTCTGCTAGAGTAGATTCTGTCTTTTGCAACTGAGCTGGAAATAGTATCCTAGCCATACAACAAAACTGGTCCAATGATGTTGTAATTCTTGCTCTTTTTGATTTTACTCACACTGCTATCAGCTGCATGACTGCCATAGTTGGTAACCATATAGTAAAATAACAAAATAAACATTTAACAAAATCTGTCCACAAAAGACAAATATTTGCTGCCATTGAAACTGTCCATTGAAAGTTGAAGTAAACAAAGATCTTTCAGCAATGACAACATTGTTGGCATTACATTGCCTACAAACGTGATACTGTTTAAAAGAAAAGTACTCATTCAATGGTAGGATGTCTAATTAAAAAATAAAATAAAAAAAGAAAAGTAATCATTAGGACTTAGGCTTTCTGTCCAGATTGTTAGGCAGTCAGTATACATCCATTTGGTAACCAAAGGAGAAAACAGAGGTAATGCAGAGACTGATAATACAGAATGTGTTTCCAAGGAGTTACTATGCTCGTGGCCTTCCAAGCACTGTGGCCACTGTGACGGGTGCTCTAATGGGGACTACATGACGGGTAATTACTTAGCCACGCCCTGTACACAGAGCCCAGGTGTTTTACTGCTCATACAGCCTGCCTCTGCAGCCTCACTCCTACAAGCTGACACTTAAGGTAAGCACTTAATATCCATGTGTCTGCAACAATGATAATGTCATGAGGTGAGGATCCCAAGGGCAAAAGGCCTTTGGCGAGTTGGCAAGTAGAGAGTACCAGGTTTATACCAGGGAAATAAACTTAATGGGGAGTCTGAGTCTATGAAAATAATATCAGGAGATCACAAGATTGTCTTAGCCGAAGATGAGATGAATCAGAACCTTTAAAAAGTTCTGTACTTCTGTTCAGAAGCAGGATGCCGGTAATTTGGGACAGGAGTCTGCCAACCTCCTTGTTTGCCAGCAAATTAATAAACTCCTCTTTCCTTCTAAAAAAAAAAAAAAAAGAAGAAGAAGAAGAAGAAAGGAAAAGAAAAAGAAAAAAAATATAGTAACATGAAATCAACCCATTCTCCAAAAATTAGAGAGAGATCAAACCAGGGAAGCCTATACTTGAAATACCAGTGCTTATTAGCATAGTTTTTAGTGTGCAGATTTATGAGGTTTATCGTGGCAAACATATCCACCCTATTTTTGTCTCGAGAATTGGATTCTGGAAAAATGTGATCAGTGCAAAGGCAGGCTGGTACTCTGGTACTATGACAGCATTGAAAAGGAGAAAAATGACTTGCTTGGCAAAAGTTTTGACAAGAGAGGCCAACAGAAACCACGAGCGTTAGCTATTTTAACTCGATTTGTTTTCTGAGCTCAGTAGAGAATGCCACTGTGCTAGACATGTACCATTTTCCCTTCCAGACGCTCCACGCTGGCCCTGCCCTTTGTGGACTGTTCACCAAGCAGAGCGCTGCGGAGGGGCATGGGGGAGCCGATGGACGACTCACGCACCTTCCAGAGCCTCCGTACTGCCCCCCTGCTCCGCCGATGGACACTCAGGGGCCATAGCGACAAGCTCCTTTGTCCTCCGGCTTGTGGTTGGAGAGCCGATGAGATGCGCAGGCAGAGACGCGGGAAGAGAGGAAAGCGAGGCCCGGGCTGACGCCCACCCTCCCCGCAGGGCTGCGCTTCCCGGGCCGTGGTCCTCCGCCTCAGGCCACAGCGCCCGGGTGCAGTCACCATTCCCTCTCTCCTGACCTAAGGGTGGCTACCGCGTCCCGCAGTCAGCAGCCACCGTTCCTTGCTGGCTTCTTTCAACCCAGTACGTCCTTGTAAATCACCCTTTATTAAACCTTCCTCAGTTTCCCCCTTTGACTGTGTTACTTGTTTCCCGTGGAAACCCTAAGTGGAAGGCCGCTGTTTAGGTCCCTCCGCCTATGATGGGAAGTTTACTGCCTGCTCTTCATACACCTCAGGTAGATCAGCTTGTGTCTGGAAAGGAGTCTAGCAGGGCTTGGCTGTGTATCCCGCCGGGAGGGTCCCCTCCCCAGTGTGCTTACTGACGGCCGGAGCCAGTTAGCGTGAGGCCAGCGTCAGCGAGGAAGGCAGCCGTCCGTCACCTGAGGGCCAATCCTCTAACCTCTGACAGCCCAGGGCTTTCTGAATCAGACGACGCCCAGACTTCACACGGCTGCCAAGCGCAAGGTAGGGAAAAGTTCTTTGGCTTCTGCCTTTTCACTAAAGCCACGTCTTTATCCAGTTAATCAGAGCAGTGTTATTCAAAGAGTAGTGTGGGGACCGCTGCTGGTGCCAGCTGAGGGGCCTTGCATCAGAATAAGTCCATACACTCGGCTGACAGACTTTTTTTCTTTCTTTCTCAGTAGCAAGGCTTTCCTGATGAAGGCAGCAGCATGTTGGTTTCCATTTCCACATAGCTGTTTTTCTCATCACAGATGGGGAACAAATACTTCTCAAACTGCTATTTGGGTACTTGGAATGATACTGAATTACAGTACTCTGAAATCAGGCCCGGGGCAATAAACTAGGTTGGTGTTTCCCATGTTGTGCTCCCTGGAATCCTAATTCTTTGACACCCTGTCTATTAAGAGCGGGAAATGCTTAGAGACTCACAAAGCACATGACCAGGCTAATGGCCCTGATAAGTTCTGCAGTTAAAGAATGTGCTCACTTTTGTTTAGTGTGGAATTTCCTATAGTTGTTCAGAATGATTTTGTCATGTCATGGCTATTACCATTTGTGAAATTTGTGTTCTGTGGAACTAACACTGCAGGCAAGGAAATGCTTCAGGAAATGACCTATAGAGTCTCTTGGGAAGATATTTATATTCTCAGGGCCCCTGTTTCCTTAGCTGTCAATTAATGCCTAACATCTGAACAGTGCTAAGTGTTTTCATACACATGCCCTCACTGAGTCTCATGGTTCTGCTGTGAGAACTAGGATGGGAATTATAAATCCTAGTCTACACAGGAGTGATCAGAGGGCCAGATTACATGATTCACTCAAAGCACACAGTTTGTGAAAGGCGAAACCAGATTTTGACACCCAAGTCTTCGAATTATAAACTCGATATTTCCTACTGTGCTGCACTGAATCTTTGAGCTGAAAGGAACCTTAGTGAATAATGTATCTAATCAGGAAAATAATTCTCCATCAAGGGAGTGATTCAGTGCTAATTCAGTGCCGATTCATGTAACTTTTGGCTGATCTTTAAACCTGTTTCTTTACCTAATTTTAACACCTGCCGCTTGTTATAGTCAAACAAAACTTTCCAGTGTCCTATTTTGTTCACAATCCTGGAGAATGGGTCACGTTCTCCTTCTAAAGTGAAGCAGAAGATCAGAGACTGAATGTCACAGACGCCGGCTTTCTCTGTGTGTTCACAGAACAAGGCAATGGCGTTGGGGAGACAGTGAGAACACTCTACAGTTATTTTCTGTCTTCCCGAGGCCAGACAAAGGGGCATGGGATTTAACCACACTGGGCTAATGTGATTAAATCACCATCCATCTTTGTGTGGTCAACTAAAAGAAAAGGAAGTGTGATGATTTTCACATTTTTAAAAAGAAAGGCTAAGAAATAATCTGATCATGATGTTCTCCATTCTCTCTGTGTGTTTCTAGCCAGTTTTAATCTAGTGATTCATCCCTTCATTCATTTTTTTATTCATTCAGTCAGGTTTTCTTGAGTACCTACTTGGGGCCAGGCAATCTGCTAGAGACTGAGGAAAAAGAGTGAACAAAATTCATTTCTCACTCAAGTGCAATATGAATCATCATAACCGTCTACAAACAGGTATCGAACACCTTGTGTGAAAGGTGCTGGTACCAGGCACTTCAGGTACCTATGACAAGGCACAACACAGCAAGGTCCTGTCCTACTGGGGTTCAGTCTCCTTGAGGCGATACCAGGCCCATAAAAGGCTAACCGGCATTATGCAATGGTAAGTGCCAGTGGAGTGGTATGAAGAGTAAGTGCAACCAGCATTCCAGGGGGAGGAGATCACTTGATCCAGGCAGGTGGGGAAGCTGTCAGAGTGGCATGATTGTGGTCAAAGCTAATAATAACTCTATTATAAACCACAGCATTGCAAGGGAGAAGGAATAATTTGAGAGAATGAAATCTTTTGGGTTTAAATTGACCTCATGGAAATAAATCTGCCATTTAAATAGTTTCAGGTTTCATTTATGTCATGAAGGTCCATTTGTGGGTGACTAGTTCCCGAAATAGGGAACTTGTCTCTCCAGGCTAGAGTAACCTTGAATCAGAAAGATGAGTTTATTATTTTTTTGAAAGTTATTCAACAGTTGTGTATGGCATTTAAGTAAGGAAAATGACCTTAAACTGGAAGGTTTAGATTACCTTGTTATCTCTGAGAGGCTCTCTAATTATTAGGAGGACCTGAATTTTCTCCCTATCACTGAAGATGATTGCCTCGCCTGTATCGAAAAAATACTTTTTTTTGTTTGTCTCATCCTCAAAGAAGTTGTCAAAAACTAATCCCCTCTCCTGTAAATTATGAAGAACTTAAAAATATCATTGATGATGTAGGTATTTCTATAGCTTTATTTAAAAAGTTTAGGTATCATATCCTGTTAGTTTTAGAGAAATTATAATTGGATATAACATATTCTGTTTATGTGGTTGCATTCTAAATAGAAAATCACATTCATGATTAGTGAGGTTTTAAAATTTTATTTGTTCTAAATTCTTAGAACCATGCACAGCTAATATAGGACTTACTTATGTGACCTTAACATCAACCAGCCAAAGAACCTTGCAAATTTAAGATACTGAATAAAATACCTCCTGACCTACATTGAATTCTCATAGAGAATACCACAGGGTTTGGCCAGGCACGATGGCTTATGCTTTTAATACCAGCATTTTGGGAAGCTGAGGCAGGAGGATTGCTTGAGCTCAGGAGTTTGGGACCAGCCTGAGCAAGAGCAGCACCCATCTCTACTAAAAATAGAAAAATTAGCTGGGTGTCATGGTGTTCCCCTGTAGACCCAGCTACTTGGGAGGCTGAGGCAGGAGGATCACTTGAGCCCAGGAGTTTGAGGTTGCTGTGAGCTATGACCCTACTGCACTCTACCCTGGACTATGGAGTGAGACTCTATTTCAAAAAAACAAAACAAACAAAAACACCCACAGGGTTTGATCACAGATGAGAAGCGCTATAGGTTTTTTCCCTCCCAATAAAGACAACTTTTAAAAAGCTGAGGAAATTAATTTTCTTACTTTTTTTTCTTTAAAAATCCAGGAGTTAACAAGATAATGAGGACTGAATCTGCAAAACAATAGAAGGCAAAATCTCAGGAAGATAAACTGAGCACACGAAATTCCTTTGACCCCAGTGGCATTTTCCAAACCTGAAGAAACACGCAAAACTGAGGTGCTGTTTTGGTGGCCTCTCAAAAAAAGTAGGAAAAAGTCAAAACCTGGGGCCCATCCATGGTGAAAAGTACCATTCCTCCCCAAATATACTGACCTGGGGTCAAAAGGCCTGTGCCCTCAGGGAAATGGTAAGCCTAAAGTAAACCAGCCTTGCATGGATTCCGCAGCTCAGGTTTGCATCACCCAGATGCAAACCAAGGCAAGGGACCCAATCCCTAGACTTAGACTAAGCATGTCCCTTACTGGTAATGCCCCAGGAGCAAATAAAAATAGTCTCCAGAGAAAAGCTCCATAATCTCAGACATCAACCATCCATTCCTAAATTATCTTTTAAATACAATAACCAGCCCTTGGTCAAATATGACCAGTTGCATGAACACGACAACACAAGAATTAGCAGAAATAACAGACAATAGAACCAAACCATAAAGACTTCTAATGTTAGAGTTATAAAATGCAGACTACAAAATAGATATGTGTATTATGTTTAAAGAAATAAACATAAGTCTCCAATGACCAAGAAACTCCAAAAAGGCCAATAGCACCGCCCAATTTTTGTAAAAACAGACAAAATACCTTTAAACACTTCTGAACATATTCCAGCAGAATGAGGCGAGGGTTGCCCCAGCTGAGGAGAGCCCCCAGCCCAGGTCACACATGTTTCCTGGGGTGACCAGTGTCCCACAACTGGTCAATTCTGGTTATGAAGTCTTGGCCAATCCCAGCCACGTCACCCCAATGTGGAATAGCTCTGTAAGTTATTCCACCCTCGAACTCCCCGTAAGGTCACCTGACACCTCTGTTGAGACTGCCTCAGCATTCGAGTCTCAGCGGGTGGTAAACTCTGGCTGTTGCTTGGGCACTTTAGCTCCTTGTGGCAGGGGAGAGGCAGGCATGGAGAAGAATCACCATCTTGGAGGGGGTAGTGGCCCTGCTGTTACACAACAGGCCATGGAGGAGTACACTTGGCATCCAGTTGATTCCCTTGGGTGCCTTTTGGTATTCCCTTCCTTAATTTTGACAGTGAATGGACAAATGCAGTGACCCAGCCTGAGAAGGGCCTGGTGATCAGGGGCTCAGGCCTGTCAGGGTCAGGGTCACAGGACTGTGTAAGCCACTGACTCCAGCAGAGATGTTAGCTGATTGAGAGAGAAATCCAGAATAGGGAGGAAAGGAGGAAATAATGATCAATTGTTTTGGCCCTGAGATCAGCAATAGCTGTAGTTCATCCTACTAACCTTCTCCTAAGTTTCCCCTAGGTAGAGAGATCCACTGGAATTCTGGAGGAACTGCTCCCAGCACCTGTTCAAAGTGATGTATCCAAGTAGTGCAGTGTGTGGACTGTAATGGATATGGTCCTGGTCAGCCGGATCGCCCTTCAGAATGAGACACTTACTCCCTGAACAGCTGGGACAACTCTGAGCTGGCAGCCCCTGTGGTGTTTGCCTCAGATGAAGACAGCCACCTAGCCTAAGGTCCCACCTCCTTCCTGGGTGGCCCATATCCAATGACTAATCAACACGGGGATATGGCATGTCCTTTCCCCATTCTCCTGCATGTGGGGCACCTTTGAAGATGACTCAATCATCAGAATTCCCTGTAGGGTTAATTGTGTCTTCCATTGAGATGTCCAGCATCACAGTTCAACTTCTCCCTGTGCCCAGTCCTGCTTTCTCCTCTTCTCTTACACAGGTTCAACTCCAAGAGCACTCCTTCATAAACCTCCTGCACATGAATCTCTGTGTTCAAGTCCGTTACTTTGGGGACCCAGCCTGTGACACTGACGTCTTCATTGACTTGAGCCACTGTACCACATTGGGATCCAGATGTTTCTTCTTTGGATGTCCTCTAATTGTCAGAACCTTATCTAAGTGACAGGAAATCTTTATTCTTTCTGCCAATCTGGACAATCTTTCAGGAAATTTCTTAGAAATCACTCTGCAAGAAGCATCAAGACTTAGCACATGTCCTACCAAACTCATCCCCAGTTCTAATATTTGACAGTGACTTCAGTCCAAATTATTAGGAGGGGGAAGCAAGTGCTCATCACCATCCACAGCTGAAAACACTCAATTGATTCAAAATATTTGCATTTAACTTGCTTAAGAACCCAGGCTATTTCTCTTAATGAGAGTAGGGCACTCTAATGCTAGTAATAACTGTAATTGGCTGGATATTGTAGGAATAGTTCTAAAATAGAAACCCAGGAGACAAGCTGCTGACAGTGGAGTTTCAGATCTGGTGGCCCTGGGGAAGACCACAGTACGATCAAGTTACTTGAATTAAAATCACTAAATTTTTACTTCTATTTATGAGGTGTATTACATTTATAGATTTACATATGTTGAATCATCCCTACATCTCTGAGATGAAGTCCACTTGGTCGTGATGGATTATTTTTTTGATAAACACCTAAATTCAATTTGCTAGGATTTTGTTGAGAATTTTTGCATCTATATTCATAAGGGATATTGATCTGTAGTTTTCTTTCTTTGTTGCATCCTTTCCTGGTTTTGATCTCAGGATGATGTTGGCTTCATAAAATGAATTTTTTCCTTCTCGATGTTGTGGAATAATTTCTACCAGATTGGCACCAGTTCTTTGTAGGTCTGGTAAAATTTGGGTGTGAAGCCATCTGGTCTGGGACTTTTCTTTTTAGGAAGGTTTTTTATTGCTGCTTGAATTTTGGTACTTGATATTGGTCTGTTCAGGAATTCTATTTCTTCCTGATTGAGCCTAGGGAGGCTGTGTGTTTCTAAAAATTTGTCCATTTCCTCCATGTTTTCAAATTTATGTGCATAGAGGTTTTTATAGTATTCATAGATTACATTTTGTATTTCCATACAAATTTCAGTTGTAATTTCTCTTTTTTCATTCCTTATTGAGCTTATTAGAGTCCTTTCTTTTCAGCTTCTCATTAATCTAGCAAGAAGTCTGTCAGTTTTGTTTATTTTTTCAAAGAACCAACTTATTGTTTTATTAATCTTCCATGTAGTTTTTTGTTATCTATTTTACTTAGTTCTGCTTGGATCTTCGTTATTTCTTTTCTTCTGCTGGGTTTGGGGTTGGTTTGTTCATGCTTTTCCACTTCTTTGAGACAATCCATTAGATTGTTGATTTGTGATCTTTCTGTCTTTTGGATGTAGACATTATGATCCTCTCAAAAGATGCAGAAAAAGCATTCAATGAAATTCAGCACCCTTTTATGATAAGAACCCTTAACAAAATAGGCATAGATGGGACTTACCTAAAAATGATAAAAGCTATATATGAAAAACCCACAGCCAACATCATACTGAATGGGGAAAAATGGAAAGCATTCCTACTTAGAACTAGAACCAGACAAGATTGACCTCTATTACCACTTCTATTCAACATAGTACTGGAAGTCCTAGGCAGAGTAATCAGACGAGAAGGAAATCAAAGGCATCCAAATGAGGGCAGAAGAGGTCAAACTATCATTCTTTGATGATGCTATAATCTTATAGATAGAAAACCCCAAAGATTCTGCCATGAGACTACTGGAATTGATAAATAAATTCAGCAAAGTCTCAGGTTATAAAATCAATGTACAGAAATCAGTAGCACTCCTATAAGCCAACAACAGTCAAACTGAGAATCAAATCAAAGATTCAATACCCTTTACAATAGCAAGAAAGAAAATTAACTAACTAGGAATATATTTAACTAAGGAGGTGAAAGACCTCTACAGGGAGAACTATGAAACACTGAGGAAGGAAATATCAGAGGACATAAATAGGTGGAAAACCACATCATGCTCATGTGTCAGCAAAATCAACATTGTTAAAATGTCTATACTACCCAAAGTGATCTACATATTCACTGTAATTCCTATTAAAATAATATCATTTTTCACATATCTAGAGAAAATAACTCTATGCTTCATGTGGAACCAGAGAAGACCCCATATAGCAAAAGCAATCTTAAGCAAAAACAACTAATTGGAAGGCATCAATTTACCAGACTTTAAGCTATACTGCAAGTCTATAGTAACTAAAACAACATGGTACAGCCACAAGAATAGAGACATAAACCAATGGAACAGAACTGAGAACCCAGATATAAAACCATGATCATATAGCCATCTAATCTTTGACAAAGCGGACAAAAACATACACTGGGGAAAAGACTCATTATTCAATAAATGGTGCTGGGAAAATTGAATAGCCACATGTGGAAGACTGAAACAAAATCTATACCTTTCGCCTCTCACAAAAATCAACTCAGGGTGGATAACAGACTTAAACCTAAGGCATGAAACTATAAGAATTCTAGAAGACAATGTTGGAAAAACTTTATAGACATTGGCCTAGGGAAAGAATTTAGGAATAAGACCCCAAAGGCAATCACAGCAACAACAAAAATATATAAATGGGACCTGATCAAATTAAAAAGCTTCTGCACAGCCAAGGAAACTATCATGAGAGCAAACAGACAATCTACAGAATGAGAGAAAATAGTAGTATGCTACATATCCAATAAAGGGCTGATAACTAGAATCTATATAGAACTCAGGAAAATCATCAAGAAAAAAAATCAGCCCCACTAAAAAGTGGGCAAAGGGTATGAACAGAAACTTTTCAAAAGAAGACAGATGAATGACCAACAAACATGAAAAAATGTTCAACATCTCTAATCAGGGAAATGCAAATCAAAACCACAATGAGATATCACTTAACTCCAGTGAGAACGGCTTTTATCAAAAAGTCCCCAAACAATAAATGTTGGCATGGATGCAGAGAGGTAGGAACACTCATACACTGCTGGTGGGACTGCAAACTAGTACAACCTCTGTGGAAAGTAATAGGAAAATACCTCAAAGAGCTAAAAGTAGAACTACCATTTGATCCAGCAATCCCATTAATGGGCATCTACCCAAAGGAAAAAAAGATATTCTATAAAAAAGACATCTGTACTTGAATGTTTATAGCTGCACAATTCACAATTGCAAGGATATGGAAACAACCCAAGTGCCCATCAATACACGAATGGATTAATAAAATGTGGCATATATATACCATGGAGTTCTACTCAGCCACAAAATCAATGGTGATCTAGCACCTCTTGTATTATACTGGATAGAGCTGGAGCCCGTTCTACTAAGTGAAGATTCATAAGAATGGAAAAACAAGCACCACATGTACTCATCATCAAATTGGTATTAACTGATCAACACTAATATGCACATATAGTAGTAACATTCACTGGGTGTTGGGCAGGTAGGAGGGGGGAGCAGAGGATGGGTATATTCACACCTAAGGGGTGTGGTGTGTATCATCTGGGGGATGGACACACTTAAAGCTCTGACTTGGGTGGGATAAAGAAAATATATGTAACCTAAACATTTGTACCCACATAATATACTGAAATAAAAAAAAAAAGGCACCACAGCAATGGGGGGGAAATCACTAAATGACTAAGGGTCACTTCATATGGGGGCTGGTAGAGGCAAAGTTTCATTCCTTCCCCCCAACCCTACCCCATCCCCCAAACCACTGAAAGTAGACTGATTAAATTAGCCTATACTCGAGGACAAGCACATATCCTATCACTTCGAGGTTAATATAATTAAGCAGAAGCCTCAGCTGTGGCAGCCACTTCACTACTTAACCATTTGCATTTGTCCCCTCCAGATCAATCTAAATACAATTTCTTGGCATTAGGTTCTTTGTCCATTTGCAAATAAGTTTTGTTTTTGTAACAAACACTAGATCCAGGAAATCTATTTTTAATAAGAAAAATAGACACATAAAAATAGGGCTGGGTTATTTTTTGATTTGGGGGGTGGAGGTAGCAGAGCATTGGGGAAGTTTAACCAAGCATGGTCTGTTTTGCTGAAGCCAGTAACCATGTTCCCAGTTATGAGCTATCTTGATGGATTTATTTACCTTCAGATGCTTTTATTGGTCTGGAGAGTGATGAAGTTAAAGAAGAAAGAGAGAACTAGGAAATTAAAGCCTTTGGGGAACACAACCAACATGAAATCCAAGCATCCCAGCATTAAAATGAAATAGGATTCTCTGAGTTTCTCTGCATCTTGGTGACTCTTATTCAGAACTCGGAACCCTGGGGAAAGAGACATGCCCCAGGCTGCCAATCAAAGGAAGACATATGCACGTGACTTCCCTGCAATTAATGAAAGGAATAAAAGTCAATTAGGGTTTTAAATGATCAAAGTGCTTAATATACTCTCTTGACAGATCCAAAGCAACACTATTTCCTCAAATTCAGGCTGCAGAGACTATTTGCAAAGCAGTTGTGGGTGGGTCGTGTAGTTAGTAGAATCCTTCTCCCTCACCCACACTGCCTGCTCTCTGGGCTGGTCCTGCCACAGCTCTCAGCTGCCAGCCCTGCCCTTTAGCGCTCAGGCCGGCCTGCTCACATGAGCAGAGCCTCACCTCTGCCTAAAGGGCAGGAAAAGGAGGGGCTTGAGGGTGAGGGGAACCACAGAGCTAGAGAGAGGCATCACTTTGACCTTTGCTTATTTCATCTGATGGGTTTTTTTCTTTCATGAGAGGGGAAGGAAAACAAGAGGAGAGATTGCACGTGAAAAGGAAATTGTCCAGCCCTAGAAGAATATGTCTGAGGGGTGTTCATTCTGACCTGGGTGTTCATAACTCGGGCAGGGATCTCACTGATATTCACGTTATGCGTAAGAGAACAGGGCTAATAAGCTGAAAATTAGTTTCTATTTTGACTTTGTCCCATGGTATCAAAACATCCACTTTCTCTTGATAGAAGACAGTGTTGAGAAGACATTCTATCTGGCAGTATTTGTGAGCTGCTTGGGATCCTTACATAAAGAGATGAAACAAAGTGTTATTATCTTGATAGCTGTTGCTTAGAAATGTTCTTGGGACCCTCTCGAGCTCTAGTGCTTCTTGGCCACAAAGCTCAAAGGATAACTGGCCTGCACTGAATATAAGAGAAATTCGCTTTTTGCTTTGAAGATGGAGAAGATAAGAGAACAGGAAAGAAATGCAAGGAGGAGGGAAAGAGAGATTGTGGAACAAAGTGGACAGAGGTGAGGGCACCTTCCGGTGAAGCAGCCCAGGCACAGGGTGGCCAAGGCCACGGGAGAGGTGTGGCTGCTCTTCCACATGAAGTTCCTTGCCTTGCTGGGTCTCGAGACTCCATTTCTGCTCCAAAATCATCAAAAATGACTTCTCTGTTCATATTTTCTTTTTGGTGGAACTCTGTATAGTATGGTATGTAGGGTGCAGAACATAGCATGAGACAAGCATAAGAGGAGGACCTCATAGGAAAGTGGGCTCCCAGGAATTCATGGGATTCATGGGCTCCCACCAGTGTGGATTTGGGAGAGCAGAGTAGAGCTCATTTGATCTAGTTCTCCATGGGGCAGGGACTCACTAGATAACTTCTGGCTAGTATAGATACAAGAAGATTAAATATCATTGGGTACAATCCTCATGGCTTCCCCAAACAGTAGGATCCAGAATACATGGGAACACTCTTTCTCTTCTAATCCATTTAGGTTTGCAGTGCTATCAGTCTGGGCTATGTCTGGCACAAGAGTAGAAGGATACTGCCCCTCCTCCCAAGTGAGGGTGGGTATGTAAATAAATGAAGACATTCTTGTATGATTTATACAGCTTACGAGAAAAAGGCAGTGTTCGTGGATACAAAATAGGAACACTGGGGACACGGGTCATGCTTTATTGGGTGTAAAGACACTGCAGCTTCTCTGCCTGGAGACCACAGCCTTGAGGTCTGAGCACAGATTTTGTTAAGAGCCTGTATTTGAAAGTCCCTTTCCTAAGGTACTGAAGCTTTGAGTGTTTCTCTGCCTTTTAAAAAATATTCCGTGTTTCTGTGGAAGGGATTTTTTGAGGAAAAAAATAATGAAGATGTGCTACTCCTGACGTGCCACATCAAGACAAAAATAAAGAAAATATTGCATAGAAAGTGATCACAAAGGCAGTGGTGCCGTCTTCAAATGGCACCTGTTGCCACAGGTGCAGGATTTTGGGGGAAATGGAGGAGCATTTCTTCCTGTCAGGGGGGGGTCCACACTGAGGTGACCTGGAGCGCCTCACCATTAAGGGAAATTCTACCTTAGGGAATGTGAACATCTACAACTTTTTTCTATTCTTCTGACATCTATATCTTGCATAGTTTTGCTTTAGAAGATTTTTGACATAATTTTTTTCTTAATGTTTTGTTGCATGCTATGATGACAAGACAGGATTTAGAGTCAAAAGTCCTGGATTTGAATCCTGGTCGTTTTATAAACTAGTTGACTGAACTCATGCAAATTACTGCTTTGTGAAGCCTCAGTTTCTTCCTCTATAAAACAGGCTTCTGATAACATCTGACACTAAAAAAAAAATCCTTTCTCAGGTTCAACACAGAGCACCCTGCAATTGGCAGTCTTTAAATCACACCTCTCAGAGCCTTAGGAAAGTAGTTTGTCGGTGTGTTACATACTTTTCTCTGATTCTAATCTTTCTGAGTACTTTCTATGCTCTGTGCACTGTACTCAAAGCTCGAGCTGATTATTTATTTTCACCCTATGAATTCAGCACTATCATAACCCCATTTTACAACTGGGGACACTGTGGCTTGAGACGTCAAGCAGTTGCCAGCAATTACCCAGCTAGGACCCCCCTCCCCGCCCCAGAGCTGGCATCTGGGCGTCTCTTCTAGAAAACAGTCACACGGTTCTGTCTCAGTCTTGAGCTTCTGTGTAAAGATTTCCTCACCCCTCCTCCTCCTGCCTGGAAAGACAGACAGAAGTTGCTCCACGCCGTCCAACCACTTACACTGACTGCACCGTGTCACCAGCGTGTCTGCTTTCGGAAATCTCTGAGTGGGATCATCTCAGGCCCTTGGCGCATGGATTTGCTGCAGAACCCATGAGCTCCCCCGGTGTCTGCAGGGCTCGGTGTGATGAATGGTGCCACTGCGCCTGGTGTGCTTGGGGCTGCGGCCTGATGTTGATTAGACAAGGGCTGATGAGCCGCTTGGCTCCTCCCCAGCTGGCAGCCCCAGCAGCCACTTCTCACGCCTCCTTGAAGCCTGTAGTGACACAGCCCAGGCTCTCCAAGACCACGCAGAGCCACTCGCTGCCAAACGATGAAAAATCCTCTGACCTGCCTCCTGCTTGTTTTCAAATTAAAAGGTACTTTAGGGACAACTGAAATTCCCCCAAGTGCTTGTCTGAGTGATTTTGGCAGCTTCTCCCAAAGTGCTCTGGCTCCCGGCACAACCACCCAGCCTCACACTTTCCGCCCAGCGCAGGGCTCAGGCCCTGCCGTGTTCTGAGCTTGGGCTGTAAGCGCTATGCCAGCTCTTCACCTGCTCCCCCCTGCCCCAGCAGCTCGGGTACCTCTGCCCCAGAATGATTTGCAGAAAGAGGAGCAGGTTGAAGGGCCCTGGGGTCTGCTCTGGGCTTCTGGGAGAGCACCTCCGGGTACCCCCGCAGGGGAGCACACCCGTGAGCACCGGGAACGAGATGCTTTGGGGGCCTTTGCTTAGGCCTGTCTTGCAGGGAGGACTCTCACTGACTGAGAAATGTACAGAATCCTTAGGGTTTCCCTCCCTCCATTCAAGCATCACATCCACCGTCAGAGCTGAAAGGAGCACGAAGGAGCTTGCTTTCCTCACTCAACAATGTGTTTTGAGATTTATACCTGTAGACACATGTAGCTCTGTTTTATTAATTTTAACTACTGTAGACACCTCCATTGTGTAAACATACCACAATTTATTTATACCGTCTTCTCTTGATGTACATTTGTTCCAATTTTTCACAATTATGAATATGCCACAAATGAACTTCCTCATAAATGTATTCTTTTATGTTTGAGAGTTTCCGAGGGGTAGGTAAATAGAATGAAATTGCTGAGTCTAAGAGTAGGCTCATCTTATATGTTGTCAGATTCGTCTCCAAAGTGGTTGTACCAATTTATATCACCACCAGCATTATGTAAAAGAGACCATTTTTCACTTACCAGATTGACAAAAATGGAAAAGTCTAACACCCCCAGGCATTGGAAATATTGTGAAGAAATGGGATCTTGTGGCTGTTTTAATTTGCTAATAAGGTGGAGCATTGCTTGTATTTATTTCACATTCTAGTTTCCTCTTGTGTGTGTTGCTGGTTTATATCCTTAGCCCACTTTTCTATTGAATATTCTGGCTTTTTATCCTATTGATTGGTAGAAATTCTTTTTATGTGCTAGATACATTTCCTTTGATTATATGAGGATCAATTATCTTCTCCTAGTAAGTGGCTGGTTTTTCACTTTGACTACATTAAAATTTTAAAACTTACAACAGCAGCAACATAAAAAAATTAAGAATCTTTTCCTTTGCAGTTCTTGCCTTCATGAATTGTTGAACAAATCCTTCTCTACCTTGAGATCATAAATATATTTTTATTTATTTTTTTCTTATACAATTTCCAGCTCTGGTCAGAGCTGGAAAACTAAGTAAAGCAGTTTAAAAAGCAGGAGACAGTCAACAGTTTATTAAAAACAAACAAACAAAAAATGAAAGTGTATGCCAGGAAGCCCCACTATTTTCTTCCAAGTTGTGTAACCTTGAGAGGATCACAGAACTTCTCTGTAAAACAGGAAATCCACATCCCTGTGTTTCACACTGGTTGGTTGGGAAGCCCTGAACAAATGTCAAGTAGAGTTGCTATTCATACGACCTGCCCTCAGCTGCTATTGTAGTCTTGTCCTCTGGCATTTTCCGGATGTGTAAAGCCTCCAGCTGCAGTTAAAATGCCATCCTCTACACCCTGGACTGGAATGCCTTGTGTTGACCTGGCTGACTCAGCTGGAATACAGCAAAACCACACAGAACTTTGAATCTGAACTGCGTCTTTCATTGACATAAGGAGGTTTACAGAGCCCCTGCTCTGGAGACTGTGCCAGGAGTAGGGAGCTAGAATGAGGTCCACAAGGGGCCCCTGGATTCCTCAGAGGGTGAAGTGGGGAGAAATGAAATATCAGTCCTCACCCTCAGCCACATTCCTGGTGTTCAGATGTTTTCTGGAGTGATTGATCAGAACTCGGTCTAGGAAAGAGAGAAAGTTTGTTTTAAACTGAACTTCAGCTTTTGCCATTCTGCAATGCGGAGCTCCTTTTCTGGTGCTCTTGCTCTTGCTCCCATGTTATACCCCCAGCACTGCCACCCCCACCACCACTCTTCCCTAACCTGCCTACCAAAACTTACACTCAGAAGAGCATCTGGCCTCGATAAATATGGCCAACATTATTATAGCAAGGAATAAAGGAGTGGTGTCCTTTTGTTATGTACTTTACATGGAGGTACTATTGTCATCATCCCCATTTTGCAGATGAGGAAACTGAAGAAAAAGAGGATAAGTAACCAGCCAAGTTCATGGAAATATTGACTAAAGGAGCTAGATTCACATTAAGGGGGACCCCACACCCTGAAGAACTAGAGTCAAATATGGCAAGAATGTTGAATCATCAGACCAGGAATTTTTAAAAACTATTATTAATATGCTAAGGGCTTTGATGGAAAAAGTAGACAACATGCAAGAACAAGTAAACAATTTAAGCAGAGGGATGGAAATACTAGGAAAGAATTTAAAAGAAATTCTAGATCAAAAACACTGTAACAGAAAAGAAGAATGACTTTGATGAACTCATTAGTAGATCAAACATAGCTGATGAAAGAATCTCCAAACTTGAGGATATGACTACAGAAACTTCCAAAACTGAAAAACAAAGAGGAAAAAAAGAGTTGAAAAAAAATCTAACAAAATATCCAAGAACTGTGAGACAAGGACAAAAGGAGTAACGTGTGCGTAATAGGAATGCCAGCGGAAAAGAATGAGTGAAAGGAACAGAAAAACTATTTGACAAAATAATGACTGAGGAATTATTCCCCCAAATCAATCAAACACCAAATGACAGATCAAGAAAGCTCAGAGAACATCATGCAGGATAAATGACAAAAAACTATCATATCCAAACTTCATAAAATCAAAGATAAAGAAAAAAGTCCTGAAAGAAGCAAGAGAAGAAAGACACCTTATCCACATAGGAGCAAACATAAGAATTACATATAACTTGTCAGAAACCGTAAGCAAGAAGAGAGTAGATTGAAATATTTGAAGTGTTGCGAAAAACCCACCAGCCTAGAATTCTGTATCCTATAAAATTATCCTTCAAAAGTGAAGGAGAAATAAAAACTTTCTCAGAAAAAAATGGAGGGAATTTGTTGCCAATTGACCTGCTTTGCAAGAAATGTTAAGAGAAGCTTTTCAGAGAGAAGGAAAATAATAAAGGTCAGAAACTCACGTCTACAAAGAAGAAAGAGCATCAGAGAATGAATAAGTGAAGGCAAAATGAAAACTTTTCTTTTTCTTATTCTTAATTGATCTAACAGGTAATAGTTTATTCAAAATACTAATAGCAAAAATGCATTTGATATACATGCATATATATGCATATCATATGCATGTATATATACACACACATATATATTTATGTATGCTTATGTATAAGTGAAATGAATGACAGCAATGATACAAGGAATGGGAAGGAGGAATTAGGAATAGTGTCTAATTATAAAGTATTAATATTTGTAGTACCCATGAATTGGTATAGCATTATTTGAAAGTGGACTTGAATTAATTGTAAAGTATAGGTCAAACTCTAGGGCAACCACTAAAAATAGTAAAAAAAGAAGTATAATTGATGTAATAAGAAAGGACAGAAAATGTAGTCATATATAATGCTCAGTTAAAACCACAAAAGGCAGAAAAATAGTAGAAGACAAAAATAGGAACAAAGAACATGGACAACAAATAGGAAGCAGTAACAAATATGATAGATATTAATCCAACTATATCCATAATCACTTTAAATGTCTATGATCTAAATGTAACAATTGAAAGAGGTTGTCAGAGTGGATCAAAAAACAAGACTCAATTATATATTGTCTACAAGAAATCCACTTTAAAGATAAACACACATATAGATTAAAAGTAAAGGGATGAAGAAAGATATACCATGCTAACATGAAGTTTAAAAAGTGAGAGCAGCTATATTAATTTCAGAGAGAGCAGACTTCAATGCAAGGAAAGTTATCAGGGATAAAGAGGCACATTACATAATAGTAAAGTAATAAATACTCCACGAAGACATAATAACTCTCAATGTGTATGTTCCTAGCAACAGAGAATCACAATGTGAGACAAAAACTGACAGGACTGTAAGGAGAAATAAATGAATCCACCTCTATAATTGGAGACTTTAGCACCACTTTATCAGAAATGGACAGATCCAGCAGGCAGAAAATCAGTAAGGACATAGTTGAACTCAACAGCACCACCAATCAACTAGATATAATTGACATCTACAGATTACTTCATCCAACAATAGCAGATTACACATTCTTCTCAAGCTCACATAGACCATTCACCAAGATAGATCACATTCTGAACGATAAACTACACCTTAACAAATTTTAAATAATAGAAATCATACAATACCCTGCTCTCAAACCACATTGGAATTAAACTAGAAATCAGTAACAGAAAGATAGCTGGAAAATGTCAAAACTCTCAGAGATTAAAGAACACACTTCTAAATAATTTGTGGGTCAAAGTAGAAATCTCAGGAGAAGTTTTAAAATGTTTTGAACTAAATAAAGATAAAAACTCAACTTTTCAAAATTAATGGGATGTAGCAAAAGCAGTACTTAGAGGGAAATTTATAGAATTGAATGAATATTTTAGAAAAGAATATCTAAAATTAATAATCTAAGTTTCTACTATAGGGAACTATAAAAAGAAGAGTAAATTAAATACAAACTCAGCAGAAGAAAGGAAATAATAAAAATTAGAGCAGAAATCAATGAAATTTAAAACCAGAAATCAATAGAGAAAATTAATAAAACCAAAATCTGGATCATTAAAAAGATAAATAAGCCTCTATCCAGGCTAACTAAGAAAAAAAGAGAGAAGACACAAATTACCAATATTATAAATGAAAGAAGGGACATCTCTGCAGATCCTGTGGATGCTAAAAGGATAATAAAGGAATATTATGAACAATAATGTGCCCCAAAATTTGATGACTTAGATGAAATGGACCAATTTCTTAAAAGATCCAATCTGCTAAAACTCATACAAGAAGAAATAGACAATCTTAATAGGCCTATATCTATTAAAGAAATTGAATCAACAATTAATAACTTTCCCAAACAGAAAGAACCAGGCCAAGATGGGTTCACTGGTGAATTATACCAAACATTTAGGGAAAAAATTATACCAATTCTCTAGAATCTTTTCCAGAAGATAGAAGCAGAGGAAATACTTCCTAACTCATTCTATGAGGCCAGCACTGCCCTAATAATAAAACCAAAGACTTTACAAGAAAAGAAAACTACAGTCCAATAACTCTCATAAACATGCATGTAATCTCCTCAGCAAAATACTAGCATATCAAATCCCACAATGTATAAAAAGGAATTATACACCTTGAACAAGTGTGAGTTATTACAGGTATGCAAGGCTAGTTCAACATTAGAAAATCAATATAATCCATCACATCAACATGCTAAAGAATAAAAATTACATGATCATATCAGGAAACACAGAAAAAGCAATCCAACACCAATTGGACACAATCCAACACCAGTTCATTAAAAAAACAAGTATATTGGGGAGCTTTCTCACCTGATAAATAATATCTACAAAAAGCCTGCAACTGACATCATACTTAATGTTGAGAAACTTTTCTCACTAAATCAGGGGCCAGGTCCCTTCTCACTACTGCTTTTCAACATTTGTACTGGAAATCTCAGCCAATACAATAAGACAAGAAAAAGATATAAAAAGTACAACAGATTGAGAAGGAAGAAATAAAACTGTCTTTTTCCACAGATAATATGATCATCTATGTAGAGAATCTAAAAGAACTAACCCCCCCAAAAATAATAATAATCTGGAACTACTAAGTGATTATCACAAGTGATTGGTGCACAGGATACAAGAGAAATATACAAAAGTCAATCATTTTTCTCCACACCAGCAATGAGAAAATGGAATTTGAAATTAAAAATAAATTATATTTTATATTAGCACCCCCAAAACAATATACTTAGATATAAATCTAACAAAATGTGTACAAGATTTATATGTAGAAAACTATATAACTCTGGTGAAAGAAATTTTAAAAGAACTAAAAAATAGAGAGACATTCCATGTTCATGCATAGGAAGATTCAATATTGTCAAGATGTCAGTTCTTCTCAACTTGATCTATAGATTCGATGCAATTCCAACACAAAATCCCTGTACATTATTTTGTGCATATTAACAAACTGATACTAAAGTTTATATAAAGAGATAAAATACTCAGAATAGCCAACTCAGTATTGAAGAAGAATAAAGTTGGAGGACTGACACTACCTGATTTTAAGACTTAACAATAAAGCTACGGTACCCAAAACAGCATGCTATTGGTAAAAGAATAGACAACAGAATAGAGGGCTCAATAGTAGAGCCACATAAATATAGTCAACTAATATTTGACAAAAGAACAAAGGCAATTCAATGGAGAAAAGATAGTCTTTTCAAAAAATGCTGCTGAAACAACTAGACATCTATATATAAAAAACAAAAACAAAAAAATTTAGGTAACAGATCTTACACCCTTCACAGAAAATTAACTCAGAATGGATTGTAGATCTAAATATAAAACACAAAACTATGTATAAAACTCCTAGAAGATAATGTAGGAGAAAACCTAGGTACCTTGGGTATGGTAATGCCTTTTTAGATACAACACCAAAGGCACCATTAAGGAAATTTATTAAAATAATAATTGCCAAGCTGAACTTTATTACAATTAAAAACTTCTACATTGAGAAAGATAATGTCAAGAGAATGAGAAGTCAAGCCACAAACTAGGATAAAATATTTTCAAAATACAAGTCTAATCAAGGATTATTATCCAAAATATACAAGGAAATCTTAGAACTGAACAATAAGAAAACAAGAAACTTCATTAAAAAATGGGTAAAGGACCTGAACAGACACCTCACCAAAGAAGATATACAGGTATCAATAAGCATATGATGTGATGTTCAACATCACATTTCATTAGGGAATTGCAAACTAAAGCAACAACGAGATACTATTACACAACTATTGACCAAAAGCCAAAACGCTAAATGCTGATGAGGATGTGAAGCAACAAGAATTTTCATTCATTGCTCATGGGAATGCAAAATGGTATAGCCACCTTGGAAGACAGTTTGGCAGTTTCTTATAAAATTAAATATTCTCATACTATTTGATTGACAATAGTGCTCCTTGGTATTTACCCAAAAAAGTTGAAAATTATGTCCACACAAAAACCTGCACAGAGATATCTATAGCAGCTTTTTATAACTGCCAAAACTTGGAAGCAACCAAGATGTCCTTTAGCAGGTAAATGGGTGAACAAACTACCCAAGATGTCCTTCAGCGGGTAAATGGGTGAACAAACTACGATACATTCAGACAATGGAATATTATTCAGCACTAAAAAGAAATGAGCTATCAAGTCATAAAAAGACATGGATGAAATTTAAATGCATATTGCTAAGTGAAAGAAGTCAATCTAAAAAGACTGCACTACTGTATGATTACAACTATGGAGGCAATAAAATGACCGTGGTTGTAAGGTGTCACTGCAAAAGGAGAGATGAATAGGGAAAGCATGGAGAAATTTTAGGGCAGTGAAACTGTTCTGTACGATATTACAATGGTGGAAATACGTCATTATACATTTGCCCAAACCCATAGAATATAAAACATCAAAGTGAACTATGGACTTTGGGTGATAATGATGTGTCACTGTAGTTCATCAGTGCAACAAATGTACCACTGTGGTGCATTATGCTGATAGTGGGGAGGTTGTGCATGTGTGGGTACAGTGGTATTTAGGATCTCTTCGTACAATACTTTCAACCAAAGTTTGCCATGAACCTAAAAAATAGTTTGTTAATTTAAAAAAAATAGGCTTTAATTTGGTTTACAAAACTCAAACTACAGGTGGTTGGCCTGTGGGGCTTTATGTATACTCACTCTGATTAGGTAAAAGGAATTCCAACTTTTGAAATAATTTGCCTTTAAGAATGGGGGATGAGGAGCTCTATGAAAGTAGGGTTAGCTTCTTTTTTTCCTCTTCTCTTTTCCCACAAATCTATCTACAGCCAGCAATCGCAGTAATTCCATAGCGCATTAGTGGATGAGACCCTTCCATAAAGATCTGGCTTGGACTCCATCCTAAAGCTTTATCTCTTTGCAGGAAACAAATTTTGAGCTTTCATCCTGTCTGTCTTCAAAGAAAACTAGGGTTTAGATTCATTCCAACCTCTGATGCTTCCTGATTATGGAATGGTTTAAAGGAACTTCTTGATTGTTCAAAATGTGTAAAAAGCTATTCCATAATGCAGAGTACCCCTTTTTTAAAAAAAAATAAGAAGAAACAACTTTAGTTGCACCCTGCTTGGCTTCAGAAAACATTTAAGCAAATGAAAAATAAGAGTGACGGGGAAATCAGTGTGTGGTTGGATAAAATTTGGGACGATGTGTTTAATGCCAAATTATTACAGTCTTCAAAAATCCAAAGAATCAGCCTGGGAGCCACTTAAGGGGAAAAAAATGTAAAAATGGAGGGGTAAAAGTCAGTTGATCCAAAGTAAAAGTAATGAATTGGAAAATAAGAAAATTAGAATGGTTTAGATTAATGTTCTCCCAAACTATTCCTCTCAACTGAATGCAGATGGGAGATAGAGGAGTTTTTCCTCTTTCATGCTCCAAGAAAAGACCGTTTTTTAAAAAGAAAGAAAGAAAGAAAGAAAACCATTTGGCAGAAAGTATTTCCCTAAGCAACAAAATATATGAAGCATTTCCAAAGTAAAAATGCTAGAGCTTTTCAAGAGCAATTTTTTGGGCAAGAGAGGAGAGTAGAAAGCACATCACCTTTCCAAAGAGAAATGTTCCCTCATCCTGACTTGTCCGATGGTCACACACCCGTCGTTCACCAGAGTTATAATCCTACCTTCTCTGTAAATTTCCTTGTCAGGCAGATTTCAGGACGGGCCAGTCTACATCAAGATAACAAAATGTATGCTGACTCGCGTACTGTTTTTAACCGTAAAATCCAGGGACCCCCCCCCAAATTGCTTGATCTGGCAACTGACTTTTGAAACTAGAAACAAATTTTGAACAAAGTTGTAGGCAGCGGTGCCTTTCATCAATACAGTCATGCATTGCTTAACGACAGGGATACCTTCTGAGAAATGCCTCGTTAAGTGATTGTGTCACTGTGTGAACATCATAGAGTGTACTTACGAAGATCTAGAAGGTATAGACTACTGCACACCGAGGCTGTGTGGTATAGCCTGTTGCTTCAAGGCTGGACACACAACTGTACAGCACGTTACTGTCTTGAATCCTGTAGGAAATTGTAACCCAATTTGTGTATCTAAATATTTCTGTATTTAAATCTATTTAAACATAGAAAAGGTACAGTAAAAATATATAAAAGATAAAAAATGGTACACCTGTATAAGGCACATCCCACAAATGGAGCTTACAGGACTAGAAGTTGCTCTGGATGAGTCAGTGAGTGAGTGGTGAGTGAATGCGGAGGCCTCGGACATTCCCGTACACTGCTGTGGACTCTATGAACCCTGTACACTTAGGCTACACTAAATCTATAAAAAATTTCTTTGTTCAATAATAAATTAACCTTAGTTTACTATAACTTCTTTACTTTATAAACTTTTTAATTTTTAAAACCTTTTTGGCTCTTTTGTAGTAACATTTAGCTTAAAACACAAATGCATTGAATAGACATCCGAAAATATTTTCTTTCTTTATATCCTTACTCTACTATAAGCTTTTTTCTATTTTCCAAATTTTTTGTTAAAAACGAAGGCACAAGCACACAAGGTCCGGAATCATCAGTATCACTGTCTTCCACCTCCACATGTTGTCCCACTGGAAGGTCTCCACCGGCAATAACACACCTGGAGCTATGATAACAATGCCTTCTTCTGGAATACCTCCTGAAGGGCCTGCCTGAGGCTGCTTTACACTTAACTTTTTTTATATAAGTTGAAGGAGTACACTCTAAAATAAAGATAAATAGTACAGTATACTAAATACATAAACCTGTAACATTTGTTTATTATCATTATTAAGTGTTGTGTACTGTACATAATTATATGTGCTATGCTTTTATAGGACTGGCAAGTTTGTTCACACCACCATCCCTACGAACACCCAAGTAATGCGTCGTGCTATGATGTCGCAATGGCTACAACCAACAGGCAATAGGAATTTTTCAGCTCCAGTATAATCTCAGGGGACCACTGTGGTATATATGGTTTGTCATTGACTGAAACATCATTATGTGGTGCATGACTGTATTTCTAATTCTCCTTATTCTAGTCATTAATAGGCTTACTATGTCTTCTTGGTGTTCCTATTGCTTAGGAACAAGTGATATGATTTACTTTGACAAATGACATGTAAACGGAAGTCATATGTATCTTCTCCAGGTAGAAGTCTTTAGGAATTGGTGATTATCTTGTTCCTTTCCCTGTGTCACTGTGATCAGCAATGTTCCAGTTAGCTCCCATCAGTCTAGTTCCCTGAGTGCACACGTGGAGCAGAGTTTTCTGCTCAAGCATAAGGGATGTATAGCCTGAGTGAAGAATGAACTTTGTTGTCTTCAGCTATTGAGAATCTAGTTTGTTACTGTAGCATAATCCACTCTATTTTATTTAGAATAACTGATAATCAAGGCAGCAATAATTAAAGCCAAAAATATCTCATATTTCTTTATTTTTCAGCAAAATTTCTTTTTAGAAGAATTGGACATTTTTCCATTTACTGAGGACCCTGAAAAGTCAACCATTCTTGAAATATGACTCATCTACTACAGATGTTATCAGAGGAAATGTTTCTGACACCAGCTAGACTTGTGAGATAGTATATTCATGGTTAAATATTGTGTGCTTAATCTATCCTATATCTTGCCTGCTATTTTTTTTTTTTTTTTTTTTTGAGATAAAGAGTCTCACTCTGCTGCCCGGGCTAGAGTGCGGCGGCATCAGCCTAGCTCACAGCAACCTCAAACTCCTGGGCTCAAGCAATCCCCCTGCCTCAGCCTCTCTAGTAGCTGAGACTACAGGCATGTGCCACCATGCCCAGCTAATTTTTTCTATATATTGTTAGTTGGCCAATTAATTTCTTTCTATTTTTTTTTTCAGTAGAGACAGGGTCTTGCTCTTGCTCAGGCTGGTCTTGAACTCCTAAGCTCAAATGGTCCTCCCACCTTGGCCTCCCAGAGTGCTAGGATTACAGGTGTGAGCCACCACGCCTGGCCCTGCTATTTTAAATTGTTTTATTTTGAAGTACTTTTCTGATCTTTTGTCATTGATATTACATATTATATTGATATTTTGATGTTGATATATAGCTGCCTTAATGTAAAAGTAACTACTTGTACTTCAGTGTGTTAATATAAAAATATAAAACACATGCTTTCATGATTGTATTTAAAAGGTTCCAGCCTGGGCCGGGCGCGATGGCTCACGCCTGTAATCCTAGCTCTCTGGGAGGCCGAGGTGGGCGGATCATTTGAGCTCAGGAGTTCGAGACCAGCCTGAGCAAGAGCGAGACCCCATCTCTACTATAAATAGAAAGAAATTAATTGGCCAACTAATATATAGAGAAAAAATTAGCCGGGCATGGTGGCACATGCCTGTAGTCCCAGCTACTTGGGAGGCTGAGGCAGCAGGATTGCTTGAGCCCAGGAGTTTGAGGTTGCTGTGAGCTAGGCTGACGCCACGGCACTCACTCTAGCCTGGGTAATAAAGTGAGACTCTGTCTCAAAAAAAAAAAAAAAAAAAAGGTTCCAGCCTGGAAATAACCAAATCCCTTTAGAAAGGTAATTATTATAGATGGTTGAATATAATGATATTTTTTAAATGAATGGAACTGTAGGACTACACATAGATTAATGTCACCCATATTAAATTTCAGATTTATTTACCTCAGTTCAAATTAGAATTATATTTTATGTTTCCTAAAAGTTGTTTTGTTTTCAACATTCAGTCAAGAATAAGTTTGAATATTGGCTTCATTATATCAAAGTAACCTTAATTTCTGACAAATATTTGATAAGCAAGAATCTGAGCTTGGTGAACTGTTGTATTAATTTTTATGTTTTTAAACAATGAACTCAGAGAGAGGATTTATGTTTTAAAATATGCATTTGAGACAGAGGCTAAAGTTTACAAACTAATTCTGTTCCATCCTTCTGGAAAACAATCCAACATGTACTCTGAAGTTCAACCTAAATTTTGGGTAGCAAATATTGCCCTGTACTCATCTATAGTGTTCATCTTCTGGAAATCAATGCAATAGAGCATGAGATAAACACTTTTTAAAGATATGGAATTCATATAAAATGCTTTCTGTTCCCAGAGATTTGTTTTTTAAAGAGAAGATGATTAAGATGGGCATCTAAGATTTTGCTTTGAACCAGGCTTAACCATCCACGCATTTCTGAGAGCTTCCCAGAAGGGAGCAGAGCCAGATGACAAAATCAGTTCCCTGGGGGCAGGCTGACTCAGAACATCTCCATATGGATGTCCCAAGGCAATTTATACTCAACATGTCCCCAGATGAACTCATCATGTTCTTTTTTAAAACCGTGGTCTTTGAGTCCCCTTTACCTCTCCCTAAACGTTCGTTGGTTTGTTCGCTGATTTCAGTATTCAGCCCTTGCTCTAGTCCTACATACCCCCTGGCCCTCCATCCCTAGAAGTCTTCCTGCCTCCACTGTCTCCCCTCCCTCATCCTTGTGTCCACTAACACCAAATTAATCTCTGTAAAGCACAGGTCAGATTATACTATTTTCACCTAAAAACCGTTTAGTGATTCTTGCACTACTATCTTTAGTTTGCCTCAGCAGACTCCCTACCTACCTTTCTCCCCCTGCTTTGTGTACCAAAGGCCAACCTGTACTGATGACATCAGTGACCTCCCTTCCCTCTGGCTACTGGTTTCTTTTTGACAATGTGGGGCCCTGGAGAAAGAGCGAGTTGGAGGCATGAATTCCTGGCTACCTCCTTGTGTCATTGACACAAATCTCTTCCTTCAACCAAATTGCTTTGGCTCCTGCCTAGAAGCCTTCCCTACACACTGCCGTTTGACTATGGCACATACTGTGCTTCTTTGCATCCCTACTTTCGTGTTTCCCCCCATCAGTCTGAAATTTTCTTCCTTCTCTCTACTGAAATATTTTTCATTTAATCCTGCATTATCCTTTGTATTGGGTTTATTAGTCAGGAAGGTTGCAGAACTGCAAGAAGGAAGGCGCTGAGAGCCTTGAATAACTGCCCAAAAGCAGGAACACCCCTTACGGACTTATCACTAATGAGAAATAAACAACTTATACTAGGGTAGGCCACCAAAACGAGGAGATTTATCTGCTTCAACTGCTAGCATTCATTACCTTAGTAAATTGAGTACAATTCTTTTAGAAAATAAAAACGTTCTATTTCTCACTGAAGTTCCCAAGTGGGTTGTTAAGGTAAATTATAAACACCAGGCAGGAAAACCGTGCTCACTAGGAACCTGTAGGAGTTCACAAAGAACATGTTTTCTACAGTGATAGTTTGCTAGATTGGTAGAGAAAGAAAATCCAGCAGCAGTGGTGTTTCCAGACTTGTCCAAATCATTTGAAGAAACTTTTATGATATTCTTTCTTTTAAGAGGAAAATTATTCACAATGTAAAAATGAAATTAATGAATTATTTACAGGTTGGATGAACTTATTCAAAGGTGTTGTTTAATAATTGATTGGGATCAGTCTAAAAAAAGTTTTTGAATGGTAGCAGGGCTTGGTTCTTTACCATGACCTTGCGAACATTTTTGTTAGTTATTTAGATAAATATATAGAGGGCTTGTTATTAAATTTTCTCACATTAAACAATGGCCTGACTCTAACAGATATAATTTTTTTTTTGAGACAAGGTCTTGCTCTGTTACCCAGGCTAGAGTACAGTGGTGTCATCATAGCTCACTGCAACATCAAACTCCTGGGCTCAAGTGATCCTCCTGCCTCAGCCTCCCAAGTAACTGGGACTACAGGTGCATGCCTCCATGCCTGGCTAATTTGGTTTTTTACAAGACCAGTGCTCTAACCCCTGAGCTATGGAGCCATCGCCTTAATTTGTTTTTTTAGAGACAGGGTCTTTCTCTGTTGCTCAGGCTGGCCTCAAACTTCTGGTCTCAAGCATTTCTCCTGCCTTGACCTCCCAAAGAGCTAGGATTATGGGCATGAGCCACCATGCTTTGCCTCTAACAGATACAGTTTTATAAGATAAATGAAAATTCTGATGCTTGGGTAAACACACACACACACACAACATGTGATTAAAGGACAGGACAGCCATGGATTGGAACCCCTTATTATTATAAATTTAATTGTGGGTAAAACCTCTGAGTCAACAAGATGGTGTTATCACCTAAAAGTCTAATGCCACCAGAAGCTGCATTAGAAGAATAACAGTGGATAGGTGGATATCAGGTATCAGACACCCCCTTTATGCCAGGCACTTTACATGAAGCTACATGTTAAACCATGTTTCCTAGAGGTTCAGGAACTTGCCAAAGCCACACTGCTAGTAAGTGGTAGTCTCTGAAATCAGATTTCAGAGACTTCTGCATTGGTTAAGCCATGTGAAAGTATTTCTATCCTAGGCAGCCTATTTTTGGAGCAGGAAAGTAAAGCTTCTTCATGGGGAAAGGACCCGGATAATTTTGGATCTGAAAACCTTATACCATGGAAAGTTCTGAAAGACTAGGAGAAGAGATCCTAGAGAAGACTCAGAGAACGTGGCCACTGTCTTCTAATATCCAAAGGATTGCCAAGAAGGAGAATTAGAATAACCCTGTGCTGAACTACCTGTCCCCCATACAGGATTTCTTGGAGCAATGGAGAGAAGCTATGAAGTGATTGAGTTCAGCTCAGTGTCAGGAAGAGCTTTCTAACAGAGTTGTCCAAAGGTAGACTCAGCTGCTTCAGAGTAACTGGACAGGGATTTTCCTGGGCAATTGCCCTCAGGTCATTTTTAAAGGCTCCTTCCTGGTCTGAGAGCCTTCAGTTCTCAGGCTTACCCTGCTGTACTTGGGGTAACTCAGAAAATATGCAAAACAGCCGACAGACACCCACGTGATTTCTGTAGTGACTTTGTTGGCATTGCCAAGAGATAGCTCAGGAGGCAAATATGAATAAAATCCTCCTCTGAGAGATCAGAGTTTGTGTTTGTAGAATGAAATGAAAGAATCTATGAACCAAACATTTATGGAGCAATTTCTATGAGCTGGGCACCATGCCTGACATTCCATACCTCTTGTCCCCTTCCTCCCACAAAGTGTAGAGTTAAGTGATTTAAGTGATTTCCTTTGAGAGATAATCATTCTAGTCAAGGAGAAGGCTGTTTTGTTTTCTCTTTCTCTTCAAGAGGTTTGACTGGACAAAAATCTTAGCAGTCCATTTTTATGCCTTATTATTATTGTTGTTGATAACAATAATAGATGAATTCTGTCCACCCTGCAGAGATGAGCTGCAAGAGGATTAAAATGGTAAGGGAAGCTGAGGAAGCTTTGTCTTTGTTGAGCTGGGTCTGGAATCAGGTAGGGAAGGTGAGAGCAGAATAAGAAAGACCCCTGTCTTCAGAAGTTCACTAGCAGCACCTCCCTGGATGGGAGGTGCTGCTAGTGAACTTCTGAGAAAGAGCAGTGGTCTGGACATGTACACACACACACAAATCCAAATTTAAGAAATGTCAAGAACACTGGGCTTTAGACAGAACATGTACATTGTGAAAAAGTAGACTAGTCATTTTCAAGCCTTTATTTGTCCAAAACAGATCAACGTTGAATCATTATGGTTGAATGGGGTCTCCACAGCACCTCTGGAAACCCTAGAGATCTTTGGACAGTTTGAAAATCACTATGATAAATAAGTCCAAGTGAATATGGGGCAGCTCTACCCAATAGATGGCAATTCCTGGGCTAGTTTGTTCCTAAGCAGAGTTCTCTTCCAGGCTTTCCAGCACAGGCAAAGCCGAATGGTAGCCTGTGGCCACCTGCTCTTTGTTCTCTGTTCTCACAGGCAGCACTCCGGTCCTTGTCTTCAATATTGCCAACACCCCCTTGCTCCTCTCCCTAGCTCTGGTCTCCGTCACTTCCAATGCATGCTGAGTGTAGAAAGTAGACTAATTCTTTTTCCTCAAGTGTTTTTACAATGTCATTCTATCACTCAAGAATCCACAGAGGTTCCCTATTACCACCATTTTATTCAACCTTCCCCCATCGACACCCTTGCCCTCATGCAATCTCTGTTGCAACCCACTCTGTCCATTCTCACTGTCACCTGCAGCCCTCACCCAGGCTCTTCTCTGCCTGAGCTCTCTCTGTAGGCCACCCCACCCCACTTCTTCCCTTGCTAACTCCTGCTGCTCATTCTTACAGATCACTTCCTTTGGGAAGTCTAGGGACATAGCCGTGCACTCCCACAGCACTCCATGACTTCTTTATTGAAGGCAACTTAATTATGGTGTTTTTAGGGCTGCTTTATTTCCTGTATCTCCCACTCAACTGAACAAAAAGAAATGTCCATACATCATTTACTCTTGTACCCCCAAATCTTGGCATTCTAATAGTTGTTAAATGAATGAAGTGAGTGAATTCAGCATAAATATTTGTTGAACAAGTAAATGAATGAATGAATTGATTTATCCATTGATAGAATGATTGATGGATAATGCCCTTTTTTGGGTGTCTGGTCCTTTGTGGCACCCCTTCTTGTGGTCTTTCAGTTGTGATCCCCATGGTTTTGGGGTAGCAAGTGAATGTTCCTTTTCTCTATTCCTAGATAGGATGGCATGACAGAGCCATGGGCCTTCTGGAAACGAGACTCTCGGTGCAAAGAGGGAGGCTGCTGAACATCTGTGGGAGAGAGAGAAGGGATCCAAGACACAGTCTCCCCGGCAGCTATTGGTGCTAGTGGGACAAACCCTGGAGGAGCTGGAAAAATGGCTTTTGTCCTTGTTGCCAAAGGGATGTGTCCAGGTGGCAGCAGCCATTGTGCTTTATCTTGTTACCCAGAACCTCCCTGTTTTGCCATTGAAGAAACTGAGGTCCAGAGAAGCATAAGGACTTGCCAAGTCTCAAAAACAGTGGCAGAACCAGGCCTACAGCCTGTTGCTTCCAGCAACACCTTCTGTCACCCATTCTTTTTCCTGTGCTGCTCTCTGAAAGCCCTCCTTCTTATGTGCTCACTCAAAGCTGTGCCTGCAATGCTTCCTCCACAGCACTCACCACCCTGACCTTTGATGCTGTGAAAGCAAGAGGCCAAGGCCAGGGCACTTCCTCCTGCCTAACATTTCCTGCCGAGCAGAGCTGTTCCTGTGTGTGTGTGTGTGTGCATGTGTAGGGGTCATGGGTGGAGCAAAGGACAAACAGCACCAAGAGAAATTGCAAGAAATCTATCCCCATTCATGTCCTTTTCTCCTGGGGCTTCAGTGACAGCTTCACGTTTTCCTCTGAGACTCCCACTAGCAAAAGTTGCCTTGGACAGGTGCATGCATGCAAGTACACATAAATGAACAAAAAACGTCAGAGATTCATGATAGCAATCCTGTAAAGAGTGAAAGGCCCACACCTACTTTAATCACCCCCACTACCTCCTCCTTGTTACTTTATTTTAAAGCCTCCAAATATCAGCCCCTCTGAGCCTGGAGCCAAGGGGAACATTCCTGCAGAGGGCTTCTTCAGGCATCTGTTTCCCAAATGCTTTGCTGCCAAGACCTGGCAGATGGCTGAGTCAAAGTCTCTCTTTTTTTTAATTGCATAATAAGAAATGCAGGTTTATCTGTAGGATTCTCTTTGAGTTATTCCTTGCTTTGCAGATTTAGTAAGCTGGGCTCCTAGCCACCAAAGTGAGCACTGTTCCTGGCCATGGTTATTGGTATTGAAGGTTTCTCAAGTTTCCCAGAGCTCTTTAATAGGAATGTCCATGCATCAGGAAGAGCAAAGAATATAGCTAGTTAAATGGCAATGGCCCTACAAAAGCCCTCAACACACTTGAGCAACTGGTTCCTCTTTCCTCATTTCTTTTGCCCATTCATTCATTCATTTAACCAATTTTCTCTCAGGGATCAAGAATCTCATAATCTAGGGGGAAAAACAATTTAAAAACTTGACCATTATTGCAAAATGTGTATTTAAGAAGCTTGTATTGCAAGCAACAGAGAATCTGGCTCAATCAGGCTCAAACAAGGAAGGAAATCTATTGGCTCACATGATTGAAAACTCTTCAGGAGGATTTGCCTCAAACAAGCTTATTCCCAGCAGCTCAGCCACTAGGTTTTGTTTTGTTTTTCTTATTTCTTCACCTGTCTTCTGGGGTATTAGCTGCATTCTAAGGCTGGCTCCCCTCATAGTCTCAGAATGGCCATAAGCAACTCTCAAAGCTGCATGCTTCCTTGTTCAGATCTCACAGAAAAGAGAGTGTCTTTGCCCCAGCACTCCTGAAAAATGTCCTGGGACGTAGTCTGGTTGGGGGGTGGGGCTAGTGACTAAGCTGAGCTAACCAATCAGATGACCGGAAGATGGTCACATGCTCCACCCTGGAAGCAGATGTGAGGGTCAGCTGCACAGGAATCCCTAAATGGAAACAGGAGCCATGGGGAAGGGAAGAGACAAATACCAAAAAAATGTTGACTTTGGGGAAAGGGCTTTGACAGGGGTGTTAACATGACATGTGTACCCCTCATCCCTAGTAGGCTTAGGGTTTTCTATAAGAATGAACCATGGAAATAGAAGACATTTGCATTGCTCCACCATTGGAATGCACTCCTAGTGTACTAGAGCTTGAAGCTGCCCTAGGTTAGAAAATGGTGAGGGCATGAAATCAGTGTCCAAAGACAAGAAGGCTGGGAATAGACTCTAAGCTGGGACTCAAGAGGCTATGTGTTCGGGAGCCTGTATTTGTCTCTTTAATTCTTGGAGAAAAGGATAAAAATATTTGAATGTGTCTTAAGAAGGCTGTTCATAGGAAGGTTCTGGTTCCAAGGCCTGTGTCATACTGAACTGCTTCCTCAAGACAAACCTAGGCCTGATTCCAGCTGATCTGGGTTTGCATTTTAGCCGGGCCACTTACTGTGGCCTGGGATGAGTCACTTAACCTCACTATTTGATCTCTTCATATTTAAAATTTGGGTAATAGGACTTCCCTTGCAGAGCAATTGTACAAAGCAGAAATAGTGCCTTAAAGTGCCCAGTGTGAAACAGGCATTGAGCAACTGTGACTGTTGTTATTTAAATGGTGCTGCCACTCTCAGATGATGCAAGGTCAGAGGAGGAGTGTGCACTTTCTGGAACAGCCTGACTTTAGCCCAGATCTAGGCAGGAGGCCTACACATTTGGCAGCCATGATATCTGGGACATGCTGACATGGCTGGAGTCCCTGCTCAGGCTCAAGCCACGTTCTCTCTGGACTCACATATGTCTGGGCATTCCTGAGAGAGGGTCCTCCTTCCTGGGAAAGGCTTTATTCTAGGGAAATAAAGTCTGGCATACAAGCTTGGTTCAAGGTAATAGACCCATGTCAGAAAGGAAAATTGATAAACCTCAGAATCAGAATGTTTTTGGTCTCACCCCCAGAAGCTGCGTCCTACAGGAGGAAAACTGTAGGAAAGTGAGAACGAGACTGTTGGGAGCCCCCACATCTTTTGGATGCCCCAGAGGGGAGCACAAGTGGGTGTTGTGGTGCTTCTGGTTGGGGTTGGGATTAGAATTGTGTGGAGCTCAGAATGGAGAGAGTTTGTATCCGAGCCTCCTCAGCCTGATCTGTGTAGAAGAAGAAGAACTGAAGACAGGAAGGAGGCATCACATTCGGTGGGCATGGGAGAGAGAGGGGGGTAGAGAGGTCAGTGCTGACAACTACAGCAGCAGGGGACAAGTTTCACGGCTTTGAGGCACAGCCGTAGCAGCTTGGAGGTATCAGTGTCCTCAATGGAGCTGGAGCAGGAGGGAAGCTGAGTGGAGGGGCCTCAGGCTAGCTGAAAGGTCCTTATAGGTGAGCCAATGTGTGTCATCCCTGGCGATCCACAGGAACAGCTGAGCGATTCTGCAGTGTTGACTATGGGCAGGGCCAGACAAACCCTGCTGGTTACAACTTTGCCCCAGGGTGGTGTGATCAAGGAAACCCAGGTTTCCTTGCAAACCAGCACTTCCCCCTGGACACTACACAATAACTTCAAAGCCAGCTTGAATAGTGGGGCACAGTGGTGCATGCCCATAGTCCCAGCTACTGGAGACACCAAGGCAGGAGAATCACTTGAGCCCAGGAGTTTGAGGTTACAGTGACTATCATTGAACCACTGCACTCCAGTTTAGGTGACAGAGTGAGAGTTTATCTAAAAACAAAAAAAAAGGTAGTTCTACTTTTAGTGTTTTGAGGTAGCTCCATATTACTTTCCGTAGAGGTTGTACTAATTTGTAGTCCCACCAGCAGTGTAGGAGTGTTCCTATTTCTCTGCATCCACACCAACATTTGTTGTTTTGGGACTTTTTGATAAAAAAGTTCTCACTGGAGTTAAGTGATGTCTCATTGTGGTTTTGGTTTGCATTTCCCTGACAATTAGAGATGTTGAGCAATTTTTTATCTGTTTCTTGGCCATTATTCCGTCTTATTTTGAAAAGTTTCTGTTCATATCCTTTGCCCACTTTTTAATGGGATTGTTTGATTTTTTTTTCTTGTTGATTTTCCTAAGTTCTATATAGATCTAGTTATCAGCCCGTGTTGGATGTGTAGCATGCAAATTATCTTCTCCCATTCTGTAGGTTGTCTATTCGCTCTAACGACCATTTCCTTGGCTGTGCAGAAGTTTTAATTTGATCAGGTCCCATCTATTTATTTTTGTTTCTGCTGTGATTGCTTTGGAGATCTTCTTCATAAATTCTTTGCCTTGGCCTATGTCTACAAGAGTTTTCCCAACATTTTCTTCTAGAATTCTTATAGTTTTATGTCTTAGGTTTCAGTCTGTTATCTATCATGAGTTAACTTTTGGGAGAGGTGAGAGGTATGGATCTCATTTCAGTCTTCTGCATGTGGCTGCCTAGTTTTCCCAGCACTATTTGATCCAGCAATCTCACTACTGGGCATCTACTTAAGGAAAAAAAGTCATTCTATAATAAAGACATCGGTACTTGCATGTTTATAGCAGCACAATTCACAATTGCAAAGATGTGGAAACAACCTAAGTGCCCATTAATACAGGAGTGGATTAATAAACTGGGTATATGTAGCCCATAGAATACTACTCAGCCATAAAAAAAACAATGGTTAATTAATACATCTAGCTCCTGGATAGAGCTGGAGCCCATTCTTTGAAGTGAAGTATCACAAGAATGGAAAAACAAGCACCACATGTACTCACCATCAAACTGGTACTAACTGATCAACACTTAGATGAACACATGGAAGTAATATTCATCAGGTGCCAGGCAGATGGGAGGAGGGTGGAGGGGATTGATAAACTCATAACTAATGGGTGAGAGTGCACTGTCTGGGGGAAGGGTACCTTGTAGCTCTGGCTTGGGTGGTGCAAAGGCAATATATGTAACCAAAATGTTTGTCCTCCCACAATATTCTGATATTTAAAAATAAATTTAGGCCAGGCACGGTGGCTCATGCCTGTAATCTAGCACTCTGGGAGGCCGAGGCGGGTGGATCACTCAAGGTCAGGAGTTCAAAACCAGCCTGAGCAAGAGTGAGACCCCTGTCTCTACTAAAAATAGAAAGAAATTAATTGGCTAAATAAAAATATATAGGAAAAATTAGCTTGGCATGGTGGCATATGCCTGTAGTCCCAGCTACCTGGGAGGCTGAGGCAGAAGGATTGCTTGAGTCCAGGAGTCTGAGGTTGCTGTGAGCTAGGCTGACTCCATGGCACTCTAGCCGGGGCAACAGAGCGAGACTCTGTCTCAAAAAGATAAAATAAAATAAAATAATATAAAAAAAAATTAATGAACTCTGAAAAATAAAGAAAAAATTAAAAGAAAAGAAAAAAGAAAGAAAAAAAAAGAAAAAAGCCAGGTTGAGTCATCATGACCTCATACATTACATTATGCCTTCCAGAAATCATGATTTAATGTTGTTATGCCTTTGCCTTTTGCCAGAGATAATTGAGAATGTTTTTATATATACTATAAAACTTACTATTATGATAATTTTTATTATAATGTTTAAACATTACATTAAAAAAATCCTCCTTCTCACTTTCTCTTAATATGTTAGGAATGTGTGTCTCTCATGTTACTCTAGCATGCTTCCTTCCTGCTTTTTCTTTCTTTCTTCTTCTTTTTTTTTTTTTTTATTTTTTTAATGAAAGCTAACCAATTTATTTAATTTCTTTTTTGCCTTGGACATCAGGACAGGAATAGTTAAGTGTGGTGCTCAGCGGGAGTAACTCTCGTCAGCATAAATAGATTTTATGGTAAAACTACCTCTCACTCCTTTTGTCTTCAACACAGCTCTAGTTTGGGGAGTTTCGCTATCATTGTTGCTTTTATCATTACTCTATTTTGATGCATCTTTCTGGTAAGCCATCTAAAACACTTGTTGGAAGTGGTTGAAATTTACTTAGTAAATGCACTAATTCCTAAGAGAATATGGAAAAATGTAATCTTTCTCAGGACAGAGAACTCTTTTAAACCTCATATCGTTTTTCTCCTAGGCACTTGAAGTTGAGAATAATGCTGCCTTTTTTTCTAACATATTTTTGTATGAGGCAATTCTTTGTTCTGTCAAATAGATTTATTTTCTTTATCAGACAGAAATGTTGGCAAAAGAAAATGATCTCATTACATATGATTCCTGACACAATACTCAGGGCTCCAGACTGCAGCAAAATTTAGTTTTACAAATGCCTTAGGAAACCTTTTCGCTTTTGAACACCTGTTCAAAGAAAGTCTGTTTGAAAGAGTTCCCTGTTGTTAATTCCTCAATAGCAATACAGACATGTTCTTTTCCTGTCTTTACATTAGTATTGAACAGGAAAGGGCTACTGTTCAGGTCCTTGCCCCTGCTTTTACTTAAAAGAAAAGAAAAAGCTATATTAAATGACAACATTTTACTTATTGGAGTCAATATGTTTCTAAGCCTCTATTTGTAGGAACAGATAGGAATCAGTATACAGTGATCAAAGAGCTTTTATTTAATACTAAGTGTACACACTCATAGACCACAACCAAGATCAAGAAACAAAGTTACCAGCTCCCAGTAGCTTGCCCCCCACCCCAATCCTTTCATCCCCCCAAAATGTATGCATAATCCTGCTTTCTGACATCATTGATTATTGCTTTGCCTGTTTTTAATCTATTTAAAAGTAATCATTCAGTATTTACTTTTTTGTGTACTTTTCATGAAATTCAGTCTCGCTGCATATAGCAATTATTCATTCATTTCTATTTCTCTGCATCAGAATTTAATTATATAAATATACCTCAAATTTTGTATACATTCTACCATTGATTTCAATTTCAGTTTTTTTTCCAGTTTTTCCTCATAAATAATGCTGCGATGAAGATTTTTGCATATGTCTTTTAGTGAACAAATGCATGTGTATCTTTTGTGGATATACCTATTTGTTCTGGGTCATAGGGTTTGTGTGTGATCAGCTTTGGCAGATCTTAGAAAATAGTTTTCCAAAGTGGCTATACCAATTTTCACACTCACTAGTAGTATATGTGAGTTCCAGATGCTCCACATCTTTGTCAACACTTATTATTGTTAGTCTAGGTAATGTTAGTCATGCTGGTGATAGCCAGTGAAGTCAGATGCCTTATGTTTATTGGCCATTTGGGTATGCTTCTTCTTTTATGAAGTGCTTATTCAAGTCTTTTCATTCTTTTTCCCTATAGCAACATCATGAAGATATTCTCCTATGTTCTCTTTAGACCCTTTATGGTTTGTTTTACATTTAGGTCAACGGTCTGTATGGAATTGTGTATGATGTAATGATTAAGATCTATTTTTCCACATAAGTACACGACTGATCTAACGTGATTTATTACGAAGACAATCCTTTTGCCACTGCTCTGCAGTGTTACTCTTGTCATAAAATCAACTGTTCATATATGTGTGTGTCTATTTCTGGACTCTTTAATGTGACCCATTTTTATATTTGTCCTCCTTTCACCAATATAATTTTGAGATAGGAACACTGGTCTGTAATACCTGGTGCTCTGTAATGCCTGACTGCAGGTGACATGAAAGTTTGTAAAAAGTTTGAGAAAGTAAAATCAATTCATGCAGAAAATCTATTCTAAATATTACAACCAGAAAGAACAGTAGAGATTCCATCCAATTTCCTTATTTTAAAAATGAAAAAACACATCTACCCAGGTGTACTCGATATTTTCTGTTTACCCAGCCATTTCCAAGCTCCATCCTTCTCCACCTGCTATTTCCCCAGAGGTGGACCTCCAAGGTTGACATCAATGGGTTCCCTTACCTTCTGATTTTTGGTTGGTTCAGTTTATGGGAACCATTGATTTGAGGACAAGGGAGAGTGAGGTCAGATAATTATTTTCTTAGCTACCTCCTTACAGGCTGCTAATTCTTTCTATGGAAAGTTATGGCTCCTAATGGGAGGCTCTCCCCACATAATACTCTTCTTCCAGATAACAATAACCACCTCTTTTCTTTGGACCCAGGCCTGGAGTGACAACAGAATCTCACTGTTACTAGCCTACATTCCACCTATCTCATAGCAAAGGTTTCTAGAAGCTGCCATGGAACACGTCTGCTTGAATTTTAATTGGCCATAACCTTGTCACATGGCCACACCTAGTTATAAAGCTGAGAAATGTTCCAGACAGCTAAGTGCCAAGCTAAAAATCTTGTAAGATTAAAATATCACTCAGGGATAGCAAGCAGTGTTTATCATCCATGCGATTTAATTCAAGTCTAGTCATTAAAAATATATTCAGTGCCACCCCAGGCCACTCATGATTCTGAGATTCAGAAGTGAATAATGCATGGTCTTGGTCAAGTCTAATGCAAGACAGAGATTCCTTCCTCCAGCAACTGACCATTCTATCCCTGTGCTAGGCATTAGGGATTCAAGAGGGCACAAGACAGCGTTCCTGCCTTCAGACAGATGACCATGAAGACGTACCTGCTATAGCTCTTAGTAAATGCACACACAGAGGGGAATAAAAGAGAACGGTTCTCTGAAGGAAGATGACAAGTTCACCATGGGGGCAGGGAGGACATAGCCTTCCAGGCTCAGAAGCAACCTGAGGAAGACACAAGGCATGAAAGCACCGTGTTTCAAGGAAGCAGCAAGGATTCCAGTGAAGCTGGAATGTAAACCGCATGGAGGAGAGTGAGTGGGCAGAGATGAGGCCAAAGTCCACAGTGGCCAAGGAGAGTAGGACTCTGTGTACCAAGCATGGGCATCTGACAAATGTCCCCATCCCCACACCCCCAATCTCTTCTGCAGTATGTGCTCATGGAGGATTTCCAATAAGTCACAAATGAACAATAATATCATATCAGGAAATGCATCAAGCTCAGGCCTGAGTTTTACCCCTCAGGAAATTTACCAGAGATCCAAATCTTGGAATTTCAGCCTCCTTCTTGGCTTGAACAGTCCGATGGAATTCTGGAATAACTTGCTGGGCCTGACTCATTCCCAGCCTTGGGGAGGAAAGTGAGCAGGGGAGGAGAGAAGATCAAGAGGATTCTTACCCCACCCAACGTCTAGAAATGGCTCCAAATGGGCTTTTTTGCAATAAAAACAAACATTTAAAATGAAAATATTTTTTTTTCTCCCCACAGATATATTCTGGAAAAGAAGAGAAGGAGGAAGAAGAACTGTCAAGGGAGGAGCATGACTATTTTCATGAGGATCTACATGTGACAAATGTTACTCCAGGTACTGGGCTTCAGAGGTGAGCAACACAGGGTACCTGCTGTCTCTAAGGAGCTCATATTCTAATGGAAGGAAACTTTTAAAAAATATGCTTATTGTCTAAAATTTTTTCAGGTTCTGATAACCTCTATGAAGGGGATAAAACAAGATAATATGGTAAAGAGTGATTGAAGACTGCTTAGTTAGGATACGAAGAAGTTCTCTCCCTATGACAGATTATAATTAAGACCTTGTGTTAGTTTCCTGCTGCTGCTATAACAAATTACCAGAAACTTGATGACTTAAAACAACACCACAGATGTATTATCTCATAACTCCAGTGGTCAGAAGTCCAACACGGGTCTCCCTGGGCTAAAATCAGGTTGCCACCAGGGCTGCATTCCTTCTGAAGGCTCTAGGAAGAACCCATTTCCTTGCCTTTTACTACTTTTAGAGGCTGCCTGCATTCCTGCACTCGTGATCCTCTTCATAGTAGTGTTTCAGATGGGCTGTCATTATGAGGTCAGAAAAGTGGAACAGATGTTGTGTGGACCCCCAGAAGTCTCAGCCACACCCCTGCAACATGCTCTAAGCTCCTGGCAGCTCAGTGTAGCACAAAGTATTGCAAGAGATCAGCCGGCACATGAGGGTGTGCAGACACAGGGTGGTCAGCTAACGGCTGGGGGGTGGGCTAGTGAGGTACAGGGGTCCGTTTCCACCGGCCAAACCCAGCACACTTGGCCTGCTATTCTTTACGATGTGGCAACTTAATATTTTTGTTTTCTTTTTATTTTATTTACTCGCTCAGTTTAGTATTCCTAATATCTCTGACATAGAATCTTTTTCAACATAATGTGTAATCATCCCCAATTTATTCTTCCCAAAAGAAATGATGATTCACTGCTTCTTTGGGGTCTTTTCAGAACTGTCTTTCTACACAACATCGTATAGTATAGTATTGTACCAAGTCATAATACATCTTATCATATCTGTTTTCCCCTTGCGAATGGCTTCACACTGCACACATTGTTGTGCAACTTGCATTTTTCACTTTGCTCCGTACCCTGGGCGCCCTTCCATGGCAGCAAGTCAGCATTTTGAAAGTGCCCCACGCAGAACTGCAGACCTCATGGTTTCTCTGTGCTTCACTGCTTGTGCCTAAAGAAGAAAGTGACTGAAATGTGTCCAGACCGTGGCTTTCAAGAGAAAGGAATCTATTGTGTATGTAACTGACTTCATCCCAATGTATGATTTTGATTTGGCAGTTAGTATATTATTTTCCTTGTCGCATCATCTGAGATAATTAAAGGACTTTGAAATGGCCCCTTCATTCCTTTTGTGGCTTGTGAACTGAACTCTTGAAAGGCTTTTACACTCGTCATCTCAATCCATATCCATTTTGACATCCCAAGTCAAGTCATTTTTCTATGAGAATATGTTATAAAATGAGATGCAACTTGAATCCATTACCATAAATTACAAAACAAAGGGATCATCATGCTTGTGAACTTAGAAGAGGCTTTCAAAAAAAATGGTATGAATATTTTTTCATAAATCTTATAATCTGACAATTCACTTTGCTTGTAGGGATATATAAAAACAGTATGAATTCTTCCAGTGTACTTGGTGATTTCCTCTTCAAAGAAGTACCAGTGCCTTCAAGTAAGGGATTAAAATTAAGATTTTATCAGAACCATACAAAAGATAGTTTTGAAAAGTGCTGGATCTAAGACAATGTCCAGAAAGACAGTGAATCTCCCCTTTCCCCTCTTAAGCAAAGCAGGCTTCTGTCTGGCCTCTGTGCTTTGAGGGGACAGCATTAACTCTCCATGGAAGACTGATTCGCCTCATGAAGACACAAAGATGGAACTTTATCAGTTTGTCTTGTCAGGCTCTGGCCTTAGAACATTTAAAAGAAAACAACAAAAAAACAAAATTAATGAATCTTTGCCTTGGGATACATCACATACACTTAAAAAGAAAAAAAATGCAACCTGAAATAACCCATTTCTCTCTACCAGCAATAGCCCAATCTAAATAAGACATTTTCTATGGTAAATGATTATATAGACTTTATTATCAAGCAGACTTGTTTCTTTATTTTTTTGCTTTGTAACAGTTTTATTGAGATATAATTCACATACCATACCCTTCACTCAAGACTTGGTTTTTGAGTCCAAGGTCTTCAACTTTAATAGGCATTAGTCTGCTTATCTATAAAATGGAAACAATAATAGTACAATCCTCTGATTTATTGTGCAAATCAAATGTATGTGCGCCTATTCCACGGCTAAATAAATGAAAGCATAACAGACAGAATAAGATTTGATTATTTACACACTCAACTTTGACATTGAGTTTTATAACCAATCAGATCTGTGATTCTGATTTCTGACTTTAACAGTGAAAATCTTGATCCTGTCAATTTATGGTAATTTCAGATACCAAAGTTAGCTTAATTATGTACATTATTAGCCTCTTCTGATTAGAAGCTTGATCAATGAGGCCAGGCACAGTGGCTCACGCCTGTAATCCTGGCACTCTGGGAGGCTGAGATGGGAAGATTGCTTGAGACAGGAGTTTAAGACCAGCCTAAGCAATAGTGAGACTCCTATTTTTCTACAAAAAATAGAAAAATTTGACAGATGTGGTGACCTGTGCCTGTAATCCCAGCTACTTGGAGGCTGAGGCAGGAGATTTGCTTGAACCCAGGAGTTTGAGGTTGCTGTGAGCTATGATGATGCCACTGTACTCTAGCCTAAGCAAGAGAGCAAGACCCTGACTCAAAAACAACAACAACAACAACAAAAAAAAAAACAGAAAAACAAAAAAAACCTTGATCAGTGAAAGATTCTGCCCCTCCCCTGCTTTGTGGGATAGCCCTGGGTTCACAGGAGGCCCCTGTGCCATCGTGGCTTGTGCTGCTGCAGCAGAAACACCCCCCACCTGCAGCCCCCGTTCCCTTGGGATGGGGAGAGCAATGGGACAGGAGGCTCCAGGGATCCTGATGGTCTCCTCTGCCATCTCGGGCCCCAGAAGTACTATCTCTGCTTCCCTCCCAAGGCTGAGTGTGTCGGGGGCATCTGCAGGGCTTCATCCCTCAAGGGGCCCAGCCAGGAAATGAGGTAGAGGGTCACTGTCACTCTTGAACACCAAACCGCAAGCTCCCTGGTGCTGCGCCTGGCTTCTTCCTCACTCCAAACTCTCTCTACTCCCCTCTCTTGTTCAGGTTCTCTGCAAGGCCCAAGAAGCTAGGCTGTTTGTTCTGCTGGTTCCCATGAACACCAGCAGAGAGTCTACCCCAGGCAAAGAGAGTCCACCAAATGGAAAGTGAGTATGAGGAAGAAACAGGGAACAGTCCACACAGGTTGACGTGTCCAGTCAGCCATTGTAGCGACTGCGGTGTTCCATGGTAGCCCATATCCCTGTGTGTCTGATGATTTTCTTACCTCTGTCACCACAAAAATTCCCCATTTCTTTCTCTGGATGCAGGTTTGCTACTTATTTTTCTCTCTTGGAAGATGAGATATGAAGGGATTCTAATTCCAAGTTCATGGCTCTTTGCCCTCACTTCTCACTTCCACCCTTTGATCTCTGATACCCTGTGTATGAAGTGCTGCCCTGAACCAAACCTATGGGTTGAATAGACCCCCGCCCCCAATTTATATGTTGAAAAACTAGTCCCCAGTGCCTCAGAATGTGACCCTACTTGGGAACAGTGTTGTTGAAGATATAATTAGCTCAGTTAAGATGAGGACGTGTTGGAGTATGGTGGGCTCTAACACAACTGGTGTTTTTGTAAGAGAGGGAAATCTGGACGCAGATTTACACACCAGAGAACACCATGTGAAGATGAAGGCAGAGATGGAGGTGATGCTTCTACAAGCAAAGGAAAGCCAGAGATTGCTAACAAACTACCAGAAGTTAGGAGAAAGGCCTGGAACAGATTCTCTCTCAGAGCCCTCAGAAGGAACCAACCCTGTCAACAGCTTGACCTGGGACTTCTAACCTCCAGAACTTTAAGATAAATTCCTGATGTTTAAGCCACCCAGTTTGTGGTTCTTCATTACAGCAGCCCTAGAAACCTAATATATGGTACATACTGTCGTTTCTTCCCAGCCCTCTGTTTCTCTGGGAACTCTCCCTCCCTCCTCAGCCACCACAGGAGCAGCCATGTTGAACAACATGGCCCTGCCCCCTGGCTGGAGTTCATTAGAAATTGGCATTTAAGAGCAGAGAACAAGTCTCCAGAGACTAAAGCTGAAAAATGTAAAACTCAGGACTTCCAACAGCCATGTTTTCTACAACAAAAAAGAAGCCAATCTGTCAGAAGACGAAGCTGGCACCCCGAGAAGCAGAGGCAGGGCTGGGGGAGAAGAGGGGCTTTCCAGCCCTGGCTGTGATGGTGCCTGAAGCCTTAGCTCTATCTGAACTTGGCTGTGACTTGAATTCCAGAACACTGCAGTGACCATCTGGTAAATTTTTTTTTTTTTTTTTTTTTTTTTGCTCAAGCTGATTCACATAAAGTTTGTGGCACTTGCAACTCATACTTCTGCTTGATATATTTTCTAAAATCCATGCACTCTTATTTTTCATAATAAGCAAAAGATTGCTACTCTAAGTAAGCAACTAGGTTCTTACCAGACATGGTCACAGGATCCAGAAAAGAGCCTTAATAAAAATTAAGTAAGTTTTGTTGGAACATTCTTTCTTAGATCAAACTTTAAGCCATCATAAAATGAAAGAAATTAATGTCTTTATCTTTTAGATTAAAACCACAAATAATTCATTAACAGACAACTTTCATCTTTCATTAACATATGGGAATGTTTATTGACCTATAAACACAGCATAGTTCCTGCATTAAAATAAAAGTCATTTCACAGAGTTGATTGGGATGTCAGCGAAAGAGTTGTTTTGACTATTTATTATGTTTTCATTAGCTTTATTTTCAAAGGCTATAGTAGCCCTGTGATACATTTCAAATGCCTGACATTTTGCCTAAGAAAATAGTTGCTATTTACAGTATTAACAATAAGGATTTTTTCCTGTCTGCCCACTACCACATTTTTTTTAAATCTCAGAAAATAATTACTTAATTTTAATTCTGATTTATGCACTTCTTGATAGGTTCTGATATATCTAGAGATACAATCGCAAAGGCTACCAGCTTTATGTCAGAAAAGGATAAGCAAAGGAAATTTGAGGCTAGAGATTAGGAGATAAAATTCAGCAATTTTCATGCTATTTTACATACTAATCAGAAATGTATTAGTTTTCTGTTGCTGCATAATAATTTACTCCAGAACTTAGTGACTTGAAACAGCATTAAGTATTTATGATCTTACACAGTTTCTGTGGGTCAGGAATTTGAGAGTGGCTTAGATGGGTAGGTCTGGCTCAAAGTTTCACATGAGGTTGGAGTCAAGATGTCACCCAGGGGTAGAGTCACCTGAAGGCTTGATCGGGACTGGAACATGCACATCCAAGGTGGCTTGTTCTTATGGCTGGAACATGGATGGTGGCTGTTGACAGGAGCCTCAGTCCTCACCACATGGACCTTCCTACTTTGCTGCTTGAATGTCCTCATGACAGGACAGCTGGCTTCACCCAGAGTCAGTGATCCAAGAGAGAGCAAAGATAGAGGCTGCAATGTTTTTTTTTAATGACCTAGTCTTGGGTGCCACATGCTGTCATGTATACAATATCCTATTGGTTTCACAGGTCATTCCTATCCAATGTGGGAAAGTAACAATTCTGGGAGGTAAAAATCATTGAAGGGCATCTTAGAGCCTTTTTATTCTTACTCTGAGTATTCATGACAATAAAATTATTACATAAAAAAGTACAGAAATGCTTTTCAAATGAATATATTTAAGAAAATATGAACAAAATTAACAATAGAGTCATAGAACTCTAGAATCAGAAAGAAACTTAGTAAATAGCAAATTAGTGACTGAGTTAGGCTTAGATCCAGGCCTCTTTACTCCTGGTTAGGGCTCGTGGTGAACAAGCTGGCCTGGAAATCAACATCCATTCCAGTCTCCCTATAGTTCATCTTCCTGCTGGAGAGACTGGAGAACCCAAGCAGTTGTGATTCCCAGACTCCCTTGCAGCTAGGGATTTGGATATGATTTAGGTTCAGGCATTCAGACTGCTGATGTGATATCTTGAAATTGGAAGTGATATAACAAATGGGTGGCTGCAATTTGTACTGCTGTCGTTGGCAAAGGAGGCCACAGCAGCATTGGATTAATCTGCGACAGAGGTAGCAGAGGTCCCAGTGTACTGGTCAATAGTGTGATGAAAGGCAAGAGGCAGGACTCAGAGGAGTTAGTATGGACCTGGCAGGTGTCATGTAGCTTTAAGGGCAATAGTTGCAGCAGTGGTTTCCTGATCTCTCAAGTTAGCTGATGTGTTCCTGGAGCCAACAATTTCACAGGTGATTGCCACAATCAGGAAGGTGGGGAATGAACAGTTAGCAGCCGCGCTGGAGGACTAGCTCTATGGGGTAGTTCCTGGAGTTGTTCCTGGATTCCAAGCCCAGAGTCCTTTCAACAATTTTGTAAGCACTTAATTCTCTGTGTTAAATCATGTTCTCACTAAATAGAGTATTACCTGTTATCTGCACCTAAATTCTATCACAGAGCATGCTCATACATAAGAATGAGAAAAGCAGCCTGGCATCTGTAAATAGGCCTGGCACCCATAGCCAGGTCTCACTGTTGTTAGGAACTAGCTCGGCACTTAGAGATAGGCCATGGTGTTCTGCTGAACGTAAACAATGTCTCAGAATGTCAGCATAAGCCAAGGCCACTCTATTGACCACAATGGATCAAGACATAAACAAGACCACGCTGTGTCATGTTTGAACACAGAAAAAGATACAAACATTGTCCAAACCAAGAAAATAACAAAACATCACCCTTTTCTTGCTAATTGGTGTGACTGCCACCTCTTTACCAATTATAACCTTAGCCTCCCTTCTTTCTAGATAAGATTTATTAAGATGAATAGAAGCTACTCCCTCTTCCTGAAAGCGCCCATCCAGACAGAAGCCCTGTTTCCTTTACCCTCCACAAATCACCTAATTCAAGCCTAGTACGTCCTTTTTAGCTCCCCCTCCCTGAGAGGGTTCCTGTAGCTCCCCGTGGTGTACAGTTTCCTTCCACATGACATGCAACAAACCCAACAGATGTGTCCCTGCTGATCTTTGGCTGAAAGGCATTGCCATACATAATTTGGTTTGAAAACCTCATGCTTTTCTAGGGTTACATGCTATTTATACTGGTTACTTTCTATGAATAAATGAATAATTCAGTGTAGAATTATTATTCCTTTTCTGCCTTTTTCTCACTTGTGCTTCTTTATAAAAGTCAAAAAATGCCAGGGTAGCTGCCTTGTGTCACCAAAAGCACAATAATCATATACATCAAATGGTAAAAAGAAAAACATACAAGAAAGGATAGACAGTAATTATACAAGGCAATTGAAAATTAGAGATAAGCGATTATATAGCAAATTGGATAATAATGCCCACTTTAATGCCCCCTGTATTAGGGTTCTCCAGAGAGACAGAAACAATAGGGTATACACATGTGTGTATGCTCACATATGCACGCCGTGGGCATAGATATGTGGGAGACAATTTACTAGAGGAATTGGCGTATGTGACTGGGGAGGCTGACAAGTCCCATGACAGGCCACCTGCAAGCCAGAGACCCTGGGATGCTGATAGCGTGGCCCAGCCCAGGTCCGAAAGCCTCATAACTGAGGATGCTGATGATATAATTCGCAGTCTGAGGCCAAAGGCCTGAGAACCTGGGAGGCCTCTGGTGTAAGTCCTGGAGTCCAAAGGCCAGAAAGCCTGGGATTCTGATGTCCAAGGGCAGGAAAAAAGAGTGTCCCAGCTTCAGGAGAGAGAGAGAAAATCACTTTTTCCCTACTTTTTTAGATCTATCTAGGCCCCCAGCCAACTGGATGGCATCCACCCACATTGAGGGCAGATCTTTCCCACTGAGTCCACCCACTCACACTCCAGTCTCCTCTGGAAATACCTTCATGGACATACCCACAATTATGTTTTACCAGTTCTCTAAGTATCCCTTAATCCAGGAAGGTTGGACACCTAAAATTAACCATCCCACCCACAATACGCTAGGCACTCATGATGGTCACTTACAACATCATTGACTTAATCATCTAATTATACTACAAAGTAGGTATTTTAATTTCCATTTTATGCATGAGAAAAACTGAGGCTCAAGAGTCTAATGACATCCTTGACAGAGGCCTCCCACCTACCCAATGGCAGTGCCAGTATCCAAACTCAAGTTGCTAAAGATTGTGTGTTTCTGCAATAGAAACAGAAATAATATATTTATTTTTGAATTATAAAAAAGCACCATTTTTTCCTAAGCACTAGGTCCTTCACTTTTATATTATTTTTCAGAAGAGGGACACACTATTCAACAATATTTGATGAGTACTTACTCTGAGGAAATGTTATAAGAAATCCTTGACTGAGTGCCCATTTCCTGGTTAAGGCTGAAGTCCTCATCATATAGTTAATGGGTTGTTGTTGTTTGTTTGTTTGTTTTTACCTCTGTCCTGGGAAAAATATGAAATCCACGAAATGAGAATATAAGCAAGCTACACAAAAATCTCTGTGCATCTTTTCTAAAAGATAAATTGCATATGAAATGGACAGATAATGTACCAGCTTGCTATTTAATGATAAAATTAATGAGAAAGGTTTACTAAATGGAAGAAATTGCACTAACACATACAAGGAGAGTTTATGACTGTAGTCACTGACAATCATTTCTGCAATAGAAGAGGTTATAAAAGAGGTTAGGTACATCTTACTCTTTGAAACAATCACCAGGTTATAAGTAAAAGCCTCTGTGACCAGCCCCTCAAATCTGGGGGCAGAGGAGAGTGTTTGGATCAGCTCAGATATTTTGGGGGAAAAAGATGGACTTTTACAAGCAGAACAAGGAAACCAACGTAGTTAATATTTGAGCATTGCTTATTTTTATATGGAGGAAACTAAAATTATAAACACAATTATCCCTTGATCTGACTCTTGTTATCCTGAGACAACAGGACTTGTTCAAGAAGCCACCAGCGATTCATGTGACTACAGAGGAAAGGAGAAGACAGGGAATTGCAGTGTATTACTTTAGTTGTAAGTGACGGAAATCCAACCTGATCTGGCTTAGGAAAAAGGGGCTTTTATTGGGGGAGTCCATAAAGGGTAGGAAAACTAAGTTGCCAGGAAAGCAAGGATGCAAATGGCCTTCAGAAGTTACTGAACCAATGTCTGGAACATAGTCGGCATTCAATAAATATTTGTTGAATGAAAGAATGAATTTGAAACTGGAACGATGCTAAGACTCTTTCTGTCTAGCTTTGTCCTGGCAGATTCATCTTCTCTATCTGGTAGAAACGATGGCCACTGACTGCTAATGGCTTGCAGCTTATTGCTTCTGCTGCTAGAGAGGACTCATGTCAAGCTCTCTCAGTTCCAGGTGGAAAAATCTCAGGAAAAGACTGATTGGGTCAGCAGGGGTCAGGTACTCTGCCTCTAGACCAACCAGCTGTGGACCAGCATGGCAAAGTCATGTAAGAACACCAAAGATTTCACAATAGCCATCTGGATTTGGGTGGGATGTGGGGGCAGGTGTGGGAGGTGGGAAAGGAGGAATCTGGGTGCCTGGGGGTGGTGTTGTCAGCCTGCAACAACGGATGCCATTAGAAACAGCCTTTGAGAAACGTATTACTGTGTCTCTGGATTAGTTTTCTCAGGCTGCCATAACAGACTGGGTGGCTTAAGGCTAGAAGCCCAAGATCAAGGTGTGAGGGGAGTCCTCTCTCCTTGGTTGCTTCTTGTCTTCATGTGGTCTCTGTGTCTGTGTCCTAATATCTGTTTCTTATAAGGAAACCAGTCATATTGAATTAGGGTCTGCTCTCATGATCTCATTTTTAACTTAGTTACCTCTTTAAAGACTCTATCTCCGAATATAATTACATTTTGAGGCACTGGAGTTACGACTTCAGCATATAAATTTGGGGAGGGTGATGGGATGGCAGGGGTCACAATTTAGCAGCCAGCCCATCACAGTCTCCAATAAGAATATTATTATAGATGTTCCTTACTGTCTTCTTTAAAGTCTTTCTGACCTGAGTATCAGAAAGCATTGTATGGCTTTTTAGATTATTTCCACTATGGCTTGCCCAAATGGTCATAGTTTTCCTCTCTTCCTGGCTTTTTTGAGGCTCGTTTGCTGATGTGAGACCCATTTGGAGCAAGTGCATAGGACTTTGTGGTATGAATTTCTGTGAAGTCCTATTTTATAGCTGATATTATATGTTACTAACTTGTGTTTCTTTATTCTTCCTTACCCCTTTGTAATTTGTGTTATCTTGTCTGGTGTGAGTATCTGAATATTCTGTATGCATCCTTTATGGAATAAAGTGGAGTATCGATGGATTGATAGATAAACTCTAATTCATCAACTATAGTTATACAAGTAAAACATCAAGGAAAACCAGAGGAAAGTTGCATGTTAATAATAAATGTCCTTTGTAAGAAGTCACCTCAAATCTGTTTTTGGAAAGAAGCAGCAGAACCTGTAAAAGACTATACAAATCAGGAAAAAACAAGCTATGTCACAAAACATTTTTTTAAAAATCCAACAGTAACTAGGCAAAGTGATGCTTAAATTAGCACAAACTGGTAAAAAATAAGCATCCCTAAATTGATTTTTCTATATATTTGCCTGGAGGCAGACAAAGTGTAGGAGGAATTGGATTGTTGCCAGACCTAAGGCATTTTTCTGAGCTCCATCAACTTCTATTAATGGGCAGTGACGCCATTCTGGCCCCAAGCCAGCCGCCCAGTGCACTTTGATTTGTTCGACAGGCTGGCTGGAGCAGGCATTGCATCAGAAACCTGGCACCACACAGAGCACTGATTTAAGCAGAGCACCTCCACAGAGAACTGACTTCCTGTGACACCAGCAGAGAGCATGTGGCTTCTGCCCCAGGGTGGGAGGGGGCTCTTGGTGTAGAGGCAAACTGACCAGACACTGATGGGCAGCACCTCCCTGGCCTCTGCTGACTCCTCAAGTCACAGACACCCCCATGCTGTGACTAGCTAGAGTGGAAATTAACCCAAACAGCCTGGGAGCCACTAGTTCTATTTCATTTAGTTAATATGGTGGACTCACAAATGTATTTTTTTTAAAGATATAGTGGCTTTTTCTGAATTCTCTGCTTCACAGGTTGTCCCAAATTACATTGGGTTGTTTGCCCTGGCAAGAATTCCAAGTGGCAGTTTAAAGGGAGTCCAGCAACTGCCCAACGTACTCCTAAGGGCAGCAAAGGTATCAGTGCTCCTAAGCCACTGTGGGCGCGTGTGCTCTGGGATTTTTCCCCAAGTTAGAGCCTGGGAAAGGAAGAGGGGAAGGGAAGTGGGGAAAGGGCACAAAATAAACACTTGATCTGATGCAGGCTTCTTAGCCTGCAGGTAGTGGATGAAATGGAGCATTACATCCTTAAATCCACGAGGACTTGTAAAGGCAGCATGAAATATACCTCCAATAGGCTCATGGAACAGAAAGAAAACCTTAGGGAAAAACTGAGGCAATATGACTAAAGCATAAACTTTTGTTAATAATAATGTATCAATATTGGTTCACTAAAATAAGCCAAGCAAGGAAAGACAAATCTTGCATGTTCTCACTCATATGTGGGAGCTAAATATTAAAAACAGATCTCATGGAGACAGAGAGTAGAATGATGGTCACCAGAGGCTGGGAAGGGTAGCAGGGAGTCGGGGATAAAGTGGGGATGGTTTATGGGTGCAAAAATATAGTCAGATAGAATGAACAATATTTAATAGAACAACAAAGTGACTATAATCAACAATAAGCTAGGGTATACTTTAAAATAACTAAAAGGGTAGAATTGGAATGTTCTTAACACAAAGAAATGTTAAATGCCTGGGGTGATGGATACCCCAATTACCCTGATTTGATTAATTCACACTGTATGCTTGTATTGAAGCATCACATGTACTCTATAAAGATATATAACCATTAGGTACCCATAATAATTAAAAATTTAAAAAATTTTAAAAATTGGTTCACTAATTGTTACAAATATGCCATTCTAGTGATAAGTGTTAATAATAGGGGAAATTGTGTGTGAAGAAGAAACTCTGTACTATTTTTCCAAAATTCTTTAAATCCAAAACTGTTCCAAAATAAAAAGTTTATTTAAAAAAAATATATATACTTCCAATAGATTTGCTTTAAAATAATCTGGGAGATAAGGGAAGATACTGGTAGGAGTATTATTGATAGAGGAAACAAGATTGACCATGACTTAATAATTGTTGGAACAGGGTGATGAATACATGGATGGATACGTTATACTATCCCTTCTACTTTCATATGTGTTTGAAATCCTCCATTTTTGAATTAAAAAAATTCAAAAATACGTAATTCCATTAAATTGAAAACTAAGAAGATACATATATAAAATATATTTAAGATATACATATATCTCTCGCAAAAACCATTTTATATATACATATAAGTATACATAAATGATTAGCCCTCCATATCAGCAAGTTTGACATCTGTAGATTCAAGCAACTGTGGATCAAAAATATTCAGAAAAAATTAAAAAAATACAAATTTAAAAATACTGAATAATAATTATTTAGGTGCTGTTTACATGTTATTAGGTATTATAAGTAATCTAGAGATGATAAAAGTATGCAGGAGGATATGTGGGGGTTATATGCAAACACTCACTATTTTATTTAAGGGACTTGAGCATCCTTGTAGTTTGGTATCCTCGGAGGTCCTGACACTAATTGCCCACAGTTACTGAGGGGTGACTGTGTAGCATTTTATGATATGCATATATATATATGTATAAACCAATTTACATATACATATATACACATATAAACCATTTAATGTGTGTGTATATATACATAATAATTTTTGCAAGAAACTTATCTTTATTAGCAACCATTAAGAAGAACTCTAGCCCAGGCCACTTTTTCACTATATGAGTGTATGCATTCTTTGCAGCTGAAGAGCAGCATATTTTATTGGTGCTGAAGAATGTAGACCTCCCATTTTATAGGGCAAGTCTATGCTCAATAGACTTGTGTCAAAGGCATGTGTCAAAGCGTGCGCTTCAGTGGCTTTCCTTTCAGTGGGCTGCATTATGTTAGGCTGAGTCCCATTGCCCCCTTCCCTCTCAGGATCCATGGCAGACGCTGGCTTCTTCAAATGGGGTCAGAGCCACTAGAGCCATAGCTTTGGAAGAACATTTCTCTCTGTATGGTGTTGAAGCAGTCAGCTCAAGTTCTGGGCTCAGTCTGGGTAAAAGCTCAGTGACATGAAGCTGGGACTGACGAGCTCCTCTGCACTTTGCTGCCACACCCCTCATGGCAGATAGAACAGCACCAGAAACAGATGGCAGCCATTAGAAAGAGAGTGCCTAGCACTGAGCTCCTCTTCTTCCTGCATCCACTTTTAAGTGAGAGGCACCAGCATCCACTCAGGTTCCCACAAAGAAACCTGAATGCCATTCATCCTTGACACCTCCATCTCCTAATCTTCTAGAATCCAATCAGTCTCCAAGTTCTGCATATTCTGCCCTCTTCACTTCTCTCATATCTAATCTCACCTCTCCATCCTTGTTGCCCATTGAAGGTTCCAACCTTCATTCTCCATCACCTGGACTATTGCAATGGTCTCCTACTAAGCCTGCCCCTGTCTTCAACTTCTTTAGTCCACTTCAACACAGTCACAAAAATGAGTATTATGACCCATTTTCTGGAAACCTCCTCAATATTGCCCCTTTGCCTTTATAATAAAGACCTTGCTCCTTAGTTTGGAATACAGGGTCATATACAACCAGGCCTTTGTGTACCTCTCCCTCCTTTCATGTCTCATTCACCACCAAGTTCAACTGCTTGTAGTTCCCAGAATGTGTCGTATCTTTTTGCTCCCCAGGATGCCCCTTCTAGAATGTTCTATTCTTCCCTGTCATTTAGGTGAACACCTCCATATCTTTCAAGACTGAGTTCAAGCATCACCCTTAAAGAAAACTGTCCTAGTCAGGAGGTGAGTGTGGGGGTCCTTCTGCTCCATTCACAGAATTCTGTGGTCTGGTAGAGATTATGTATGTCCAGGGAAGGAGGGTATCCTCTCACATTTACAAAAAGGCATTGACATACAATGCCATACATTGCTAGCTGCAAACCCCTCCCCAAATGAGATCTACCACTTCCCTCTCTGCATCCCATCTATAACCCCTGAGTACCAGCAGCCACTGATTGAACTTGTAGTTTAGTGGAGGGACAGAGATTTGCATCCACAGCCCATTAAGGGCAAAACCATTTCTTTCCTTCCTAGTAACTGTTGCATCCAGCATAGCACCTGGCGTGTATTTGGCACTTAGTAAATGAATATTGAATAAACAAAGGCATAATGATGCTCTAGTTCAGAGTACTATATTGCTAAATATTATGAATATATTTATTTAAGGCATAATTTGCAAACAAGCCATGTGTTAGAATGTCAGAATTTCACATGTGACAAAGCATGATCAGGCTCAGTGGGCCAAGCTGGTAAATCTCCAGCTGATGACTAATTGCTCTTGAGACCCTCATTAGAGGCAGTCTCAGGAAGAGGCACAGGCCACGTACACTGCTTAGAACCGCCAGTTCCTGCTCACTTGCAGAAAGGCAGCAGTGTTGGGAGGGCTCACAACAGGATGCCTGTTGAAAACAAATTGTGGTTTCACCCTGTGTTTGGATTTCTGTTCAGAGAAGAGCAATTCTTCTTGCATTTGTGAGAGCCAAATAACACATTCTGGGTGGAGAGGACTGTGGTAGAAAGCCTAGTGTTGGACACGTGAAAAGGAGGCAGCATCCTAGAGCTGGCTGAACACACTTGGGTGGCAGGCCACCAAGATTTGGAGATTGCTTTTGCTGCATCATTTTCTGCTGGGATTGCAATATGAGAGAGGCCTTGGTGATCTGCGTATAATCTGTTATGCTTGGCAATACCTTCTAGTTAGTACTGGTTACATGCTTGTTAACTTGTGAATTGTTCAGGAGAATATCAAAAGCCTGCAAGCCTCTGCTGTCTTCCCCCTACTGAAGTCAGCTCAGGGCGGAGGGAAGCAGTAAGCTGCGGACCCAGGCATTGGGTAGAGGACTTGACAGACCATGAGCATGAGGCAAGCTGTCCTGGTTGGTTTCACTTCCAGCATGTTGGTTCACTTCACCAACAGGGCCATTTTGGTCTATTTCAAGGAAGAGGAAATCAGAACTTAGAAGACTTTCACAAAAGCAGAAGGGAGAAAAAAAGAGATTCAATGTTATCTCTTTGAGAGAGAACCAAAATTTGGGTTTTGTTTGAAACAATGTTCCCATTCCCAACACTGTCAGATCAGTAAAAATTAGAAGGAAAACCAAAATCTTCTTGGGATTTCAGCATGTGCAGTACATTTATTCTCTTTCTCATTTCTTAATTTGTCACTTTCTTGTAGTACCAAGCCCAGTAAATGGTCTGTAAGTGGAAAGAAAAAAGTGTCAATGAATGCTAGAAAACAGTTTCTCAACCAGTCAGCCAAACCACAAGTGTCCAAAAATATGATTTCATTTTTAATAATATAATGAGCTAAAGAACATCAAAGAGAAATACAAGAAAAGAAGAAAATTTGACTTATTCTAAATATCATTTGAAAGGATTTCCAACATCAGATTGTTTGGAAAAGATAGATGAATTCAATGATAGAATTCAGAGCCCAGTGTTGACAAAATTAAGGAGAAGGTCTTAGAGATCAACCCTCATATGGGTTTGCCTACCCTGAGTCCTTTGAAATTTACTCACCATTCCATTTCTGCTATTTCCTTATCTGTGAAATGGAGCCAAGGAGCCTGTATCATGAACTGAGAAACTAAAGATCACACAGGGTGAAAACATTACTACTATAACCTGTGTTTCCTATGTGCCAGCTCAGAATTTAGGCACCAGCTGGGGAGGCCAGTAGTCTAAGTTATAACCAATGATGGCCTCTGATTCCTGAAGCTGGGAGAAGAAGCAAGAGAACCCATATCCCCAAGAAGTTTTCTCTAACTGGACCTTCAGTCCAAGAGTGAAGGCTTAGACCCCTCATTTGTTTTCCCCAAATACCTGGGCATATCTCTCTTGTTGCATTTAAACAGGTTATTGAAATGCAATGCAACACAGTACGCAGTATTTATATGTCTCTCTTGTTAGACTATGAACTTTAGAGCAGGGATATCTTTGCTTCCCTGGTACCAAATATAGTGGCTGGAATGAGAATTAATTAATTGACATGAATGCTTTGTTTTCTTTTATTTATTTATTTTTTGAATGCTTTCTTTTTATGTGAAGAACTCAGGTCACTTTAGTTGTTCTTCCCTGTGGTTATATCATTTTTATCATGCTTTAGTACCAGCAAATAGAATGTATTATTCCCCAGAATGTATCAGTTAACAATTTTGTAAACAGAAACTAACTACATCTAGACCAGTGTTTTCTGAACTTTTGTGTGCACGCAAATCACCTGGGGATCTTGTTAAAATGCAGATCCTTATTCAGTGGGTCTGGGGAGGGTCCTGAGAGTCTGCCTTTATAAAATTTATTTTATTTTATTTTTTTAGAGACAGGGTGACCCTCGGTTGCCTAGGCTGGAGTGCAGTGGTGTGATATAGCTCACTGCAACCTCCAATACCTGGGTTCAAGTGATCCTCCCATTTCAGCCTCCTGAGTAGCTGAGCCACCATGGTCAGCTAATTTTAAAATATTTTTTGGAGGGGATAGGGAGGGAGCATGTGAGAGGAGGTTCTCGCTATGTTGCCCAGGCTGGTCTCGACCTTCTGGGCACTTCAGTGATACTTCTGCCTTGGCCTCCCAAAGTGCTAGCATTACAGGCATGAGCCACTATGTCCAGCTGTGTCTATCTTTCTAACAAGCTCCCAGGTGATGCCAATGTTCTTGGTCCACAAAGTAACAGTGGCTGGAGCCAGATAGAATTTAATTTTGTCTCCTGAAAGTTAAGTCTAGGGATTAGCCATCCAGGGCTGGTATGGGGGTTCTGCCACATCACCAGGGGCCCAGGCTCTTCTGCCTTCCTGCTTTACTGTCCTAAGTGTGGTTTACCCCCAAGGTCTCCTCTTGTTCCAAGATGGCAGCTGCCCACTGTGGCCATCACTGCAATATTATAGTCAGCAATGAGGGGGAAGTACTCGGATAAACATATGTTCGGCTGTGTCAGGACTTTCTAGAGGAGCTTTCGTGAGGGGCTCACCCAGTAACTTTCACTCATATCTCATCGACCAATACTTAGTCACCTATCTAAAAGAAGGTTTGAAAATGTAGTTTTCCAGTTGGGGGTACTCGCTGACTACGCTGAATTGAGTTTCTCTTGGTAAGGAAGAAGAGGAGCATAGATGTCGGGTAGATACCAGCAACTCTGCTATGAGTCAAATGAGGTTCTCCTGGATCCCCTTAGTCACCCATGGCCTTAACCTCTGGACTGTGCCCTAATCCCGAAGAGAAGACAGTTACCTGTTAAGGCACCTGTGACAAGTCAGCTATCTTTGTGGCAAGTTCTGTCTCAGAGGCTCCTGACTGCCCTTCTAGACTGAAGTGATCATCATTCTTGGCTCTGAAACTGCAAGAAAGACAGAGTGACCAATTCTTCATACCCTTGCTGCTTCCTCTTTCAAATAACATTAATTTTTAGTGCTTAGCTTCATTCAGGCTTTGTGTCCTTGGGTTCTAAGGTGCCAGAGAAGCACTGTTACTGTGACATCAGCTGAGATCTTGGCTCAAGGATGCTGACAGGGCCTCGAGCTTAATGTGCCCAAGGTTATGGGCTTATAAATAAGGGAGTGAATCCAAGGGGAATGTGTTGTTTTTCCTGCTCGGTGCTAATCAATTCATTCCTTGAGGAGCAGTGGAGTCACCCAAGGTGAAGAAACAATCCCAGTCCATTGATTTCAGCCTGAACAATCACATTTTTCCCCTTGGCTCTTTGCCCAGGACTTCCAAGGAGCATTCAGGGGCCAAGAAGCAATATACATTCCTGAAAGAGAGGATTCTTAAGTGATTAAATTGATGGTGCTTGTCTATGGCTCACAGGCAATAGCAGAGAACACAGGCAGGGTGCTCTCTGAGATGCTCTCCCTGTGCCCTGAGTCATGGCATGGAACACAGGGAAAGTGCAACTCAGAAACAACAAGCAAGAGAAAGGCAGTTGTTTGTTTTCCTTCCTTTCTCCTCCCATCTCAGGGAATTTATCCCTCCAGAATTTCAATCTGAAATAACGAAAACAATTTGCAGATGGTCAATAAACATAGCACATTCATCTATTACTACTAAGACTTTGTTCCTTAAAAATAATTTATATAAACTAACCAAAAGTATCATTTAAGAGAAATATAATATGATCTATCAACATGAGTTCAACCATCAATCAGATTCTGGTAGGGGATGAGGATAATCCATGAATCCATATGTGTGCCAAGTATTGCTATAAATTGAATGTGTTTTCTACATATATTTATCACTATTTTTCAATTCCTAGAGATACAGTTTTGTTCCATTTTTTTTTTCTTATTTTTATCATCCACCTTCGTGTAAGAATAGATACAGTTTTGAATAGTGAAAACCAAATTTGTCTTAAAATGCAACTGAATTTTTAAAAGAGAAAATCTATTATGGCAAAAAGCAATCACTGGTTACTAAAAGTACAATCTCCATGATGTGAAAGCATGTAGAATTTGAGTATTAAAAGGAGGTCCTTATACCTGAGCATGTTGGGACTCTCTGCTCTATAGTATCAGGACATTAACATTTCTACTAATTTAAACTGGGCTTCGTCTATTGAGTTGGATCTAGAAGTTGGCCCTTCTGTCTGATTCCTGTCAAAGAATGAGGAGTAGATGGGTGAACCCTGGCAATGGTATCCATAAATGAGAAGCAAAAGTCTTAGAGATTGGAAATTCAAAGGAATTTGATACCTGGTTCCGCCTGGCCCCTAGGGCTTGAGTTTCTCAAAGGAATGGCAAAGGAGCTTGGTTTATACATTCATAAGCTAGTTATTAAGACTGTACCATTTGCCAAGGCACTGTTCTAGATGCCTTAAATAAACAACGAATAAGAGACAAAAAGCCCACACGTCTGAAGCTTACAATCTTCATTATGACTCAGTAGGTGAGAAAAAATTGTTAACCAAATTCTCCCCATGTGACGTTTCCCAGCTAAATCACCTAAATCACCACCCCACTTTTGGCAGGAGAACAAAGACTCTAGGGCCAGAAGGTGTTTACAGATAACTGAGGAATTCTGCAAACCCATTGCTATTAATAAATCTTAGCATGCTATAGTCTACTGTCGACTTTTTCATTTCTCTTTCAGCAAATAGTAAAAAACTAACTTTGATTACCTAGCGTCACTGCAAATCTTATTCTCCCCTCAGAGTCACTTTAGGCACCATCCAACAAAATATTCATTTCCAAAGACAATACTGATTTTCTTTTAAAAAGAAAAAAAAAATTTTCCCCTATTTCTCAGAAACTTCATGTAGACATTTAATGTTTAAATAAACATTTTATTAATATTTTTAAAATGTCTCATAGGGTCATATGAGAAGGTTGATCGGAGCCATTCAGAGGGTGCGGTGAATTGGGGCAACTACTCTGTCTATATTCTATACCAAGGATACCCCTGCCAGGGGCTCCCAGAGGAAGATGGATGATACAGAGAGCTGGTTCCTGGGGAGAGAAAAGACTTGAGCTCGACTACAATACATACACGATGCGTGCATGATCAGCCTGGCAAATGGACATTAGCATCATCAGTCAGCTGCAACAGAGGGAAAAATAGTAAGTTTATTGAAAATAGGTTTCTTCGCCTGCCCACTGGCTTCTTCCATACTTGAAGCCACTTTTGGTCCCCATCCTGAAACCCCTGCCCTATCACCAAAGAATGCAGCTGTCACCGTCTCTGCTCCTTTCCTTGTTCCCCATGTCATTCACCAAATGCTGATTGGGCCAGGCCCTGGGCTACGCCCTGGGGATCCCGAGCAGGTGCCTAAGGGTAGAGGACGGGACCTCTTCCTCAGAAAATTACACCCTCTGCTTTCTCTTTTTTCCCATTGACTCTTCCCATATGTGTCAGTTCTTGCTTCTGGAGTGCTCTTGTTGGACGTTTTAACAGAGTCTCATCTGGATGGAGTTACTGGGGGCCACTTTTAGTTTCTCTGCGGGAATTACAAACAGATTCCTTGTTTGTGCAGATCAATTACATGGACATGTCCCTTTCCCGGGGCCAATGCATCACAATGTCAGGGCTTGGTATCTCAACACGCTCATTCCACTCTGGTATGTTTCCTCAATTAGCATTTTGTTGAAACCATTTACCTAGTATGAACTACTTTTATTATGTTTTCCATCACCTCTTTTTCTACTCCCTGTCCCTAAACCTACCTCACCTCATGACCACTTTATTTCTCATTGTTGGTACTGACCAACAAAATCTACATTATTACGAAATTTCTTTTAATAAAATTGACTCTAATAAAACATCTAGAAATCCACTCTTCTGACCCCATTTTAATCAAGGAACATTTGATTAAAATGAATTCTGATATCAACACATTCTAAATTGGCAAAAGATTGAAAGATAATATTTTATTCATGATTAATTCATAAGAAAATTATGAGGGATTGCTTCCAGATATTTGAAAGCAGTTTTACCTTTGTATTCCCTTTTCAGGCTCAAAAATCTCAATTCTTCTGTCAATTCTCATTTATTTAAGCACTTCTATAATGGTTCTTTCCTATGGTTCTTTCCTATGTTCTGCTTATATTCCTGGTCTTTTGCAGATTGGACAAATAAAGTTGATTTATCAATTGTTACATGTTCACTGCTCCACCCTGAATTCTATGTGCATTTGTCAATGAGTAGCTTTGGACTAAGTTGTGTATTTGGCCATTGCTTTTCATTACTCTATATTAAATTTTATATTTAAGATAAAAATAATGTATTCAAGGGAGTCCTCACCATTTGATTTCAGAATGCATGTGCAGATTGCATAGAAAGAACACAGGCCACTTGGTTTGGAATCCTGGTCCCATCTACTCACATTGTAAAGTAATATTACACACTTCATCTAACCTCTTTGTGCCACAATGTTGTAAGAATTAAGTGAATTAATGTATGTAAAGTGCTTATTATCTGTGTCAGGTATTCTCCTAAATGTTATATACATGTTAGTGATTATTTTCACCTATGTAAAACTGGAGCCAGGCACAGTGGCTCATGCCTGCAATCTCAGCACTTTGAGAGGCCGAGGCAGGAGGATTCTTTGAGCCCAGGAGTTCCAGGTTGAAGTGAGCTATGACATTGCCACTGCACTCTAGCTTGGGCAACAGAGCAAGACCCTGTCTCTTAAAAAAGAGTGCGAGATAGAGAAAAGAAGAAGTGAGTTGATGTTTCTGTTATGCATATGACTCAGAAATTTTTTTCACTGAAAGTTTTATTGCTTGATTTTTCTCCCCATGACAAAAGGCTCCAGCATCAAAAAGGCTGCACCAGGAAGACCTCATCACACTGTTACGTGCCTAGTTATTTAGCAGTGAAGTATTTTCATATTGTGAAAGTGAAACGAGTAGACTTTTAAGCCCCAGCCCAGTTCATTGCGTCTGCTGGTACAAAGGAAGCAGGAGGAGAGCGTGCCCCTGTCCGAGCCTGGAGGCTGAGGAGGGCTAGAGCGAGGCATCTCGTCAGCCAGAAAAGAGAAGTGAGAGAGCCCAGCAGATTGGAGCTGGCTTTTCTCCTAAGCTGGTGTTTGCCTCAATCAGCCAGGGAGGGGAAGCACGTGGTGCCCCCTGCCCCTCTCCTCCTCCTCCATCCGTGGCAGGCAGAGCCACCTCATCAGAGGAGCCACTCCTGCTGGGTCCAGGAGACATCTCAGGTTCCCTCTGCACATGACGTTCTAGGTAGATTTTCCCTTGAGCACTATCCTTTGGAACTGGAAACGGAATTTGTAGGGCTCAGTGTAAAATCTAGGAGCCGATGTTCAAAACCTACTAACAATTTCAAGATGGCAACAGCAGAGCACTAACTCACGTGCAAGGTCCTCTGAGCACAGGGCCTTTGCACAGGTCATAAGCCCATAAAGTCAGCCCTTCCTGTTCTACATCGGTTCCCTGGAAACACACAGCGAACACCTGAGTCTGCACGCAGGAGGCTCGTTGGGTCGTGCTCTTGGAAACCTATCTGTAAGGATGTGAGGGACACAGGCTGGGCAAGGTGACAAGCAGAACCGAGATGCGGTTGCAACAGACGCCTCAGTAATCCCACAAGGAGCCCTGAGCCCTGGAGCTGCGGTTGCCTCTACAGAGGCAAGTGACCTCCATCTTTATGCCACCACCACATAGCACACCAGCAGTCATTAGATGCAGGCCACCCCAGGGAGGGGGCATGACCTCAGCGAGGTGGATCTCTGTGGCTAAGGGCTATTCCCAAGGGGACCCAGACCAGCACTTCAGCAGCCAACACTCCCTATAGCTGGGGACATGACATAGTGCCTCGTCCTGAAAGGAGATCTGAGCAGCCCCATGGCAGCCACTACATACGCTGTCCCCAATCCATGGATGGCCAGTATTTTCCATTCCTAGAATCAATGTAGCAGTTGAGTGACCTGCTGGGACCAGCATGAGGCAATTCCTTTAATAACATAAAACAAGGCAAACAGGAGGAAAAGAGAACACCAGGAAACACGCCGGGAATGTGGTGCCATTCCTTGGAAAACCTGGAGCAGAAGATCTGAGCCACTGATTTAACAGTGGGCCATGGGCCATGGGAGCCAAGCAGGTGCTTTGCAAAATTGTTGGCTTTTCCATTTTTTTTTTTTTTTTCTGTTTTTTGTAGAAGACAGGGTTTCCCTCCTGCTCAGGCTGGTCTCAAACTCCTGAGCTCAAACGATTCTCCCTTCTCGGCCTCCCAAAGTGCTAGGATTACAGGCGTGAGCCATCGCGCTTGGCCCTCTTCTCTTGTTCTTATTGTCTGTACTTATTTTCTTATATTTTCCCTTTTCACAGCAAAGAGAAGCTGGCATTTTCAAAATGAACTCAACTAAAGACTAAGAAGGAAAAACAAGGAGCCAACTTGTTGTCCTTCTTGGGCTTGAGAGACAGAAGAGCATGTCCTCCAGGCGAGGCAGGGAAGTGGCAGCTGGACTGGAAATAGGGGAGCCCCGGGGCCCAGTGAACAGTCAGAAGGGAGCAGGGAGCCTGGGCGCTCAGCGCTGGAGCTCTCAGCCACGCAAACCTCGGAGGCTTCCAGTCTTCTCTAAGGTAAGGAACGGTTTCCTGGCCTATACAGAGGCCTAAAGAGTCTATTTGGGAGTCTAGTGGCAAGATCTCTGAGATAATAGATGCAAAAGTCTTACACATAATGGACGTGATATTATATTATTATTATGTTAATAATAATGATTAGAGCTTATGATTATGATAAGTGCACCTTTGGGAATACTTTCAACCAAATGGCCCAGATCAGCACAAGTGGTTTTTGAGAGTCTAGAAAACATAAAACGTGTTCATGTCTACCAATAGGAAAGAAAAATGTTATGGACACGAAGTTCAGAAATTAATCACTGTAAATTATTTTCTGTTTGCTTTAGAATTGCAAAATTTAAAGCTCAGTAGCTTATGGTCTTGCAACAAAAATTTAGTTTTTAAAGTAAATTTGATAGTAAATTTTCAGTGCACTGAAACAAGTATACTGATAAGCATTAATTATTCTAAAAATGCTTATTTTATAAATAAAAGGCTCAATTATTTTTAATATTCCTAAATAGCATGTATTTATAACTGTATAGCTTTCAGATTTATAGTGCATTTTATTTTAGTCTGAGGTTTTATTCCTTCATCTCAGCACAGTGCTTGCAGGTGTTATGTACGTGACTCTGAGTGAAGAAGCAGGTGCTTGCCCAGAAATACTTTTACCCTCTGGTACCAGGGTCTCAATTGTTTACAGGCTCCTATCTACTGAGAAAAACCAAAAGGGAAGCAAATACTGACCTGAGAAAGAAGACCTTAGGCTCTGCCTCCTTTTCCTGACCTATCAGTTCTGTGGCAAGTCCCCTTAGAAGTCCTAACTTGCCCAGGACAAAGCCAGACCCTAGATTTCTTTTTCCACACCACCCTCTATATGTGGCAATACCTTGATTCAACTACAGCCGTAAGGAGAAAGTTCAAATAGATTGGAAAAGAGATATTCTGACTGGAGGAAGTTGGAGGTGGGGAAGACCTTTAAAGGATTTAAAGATCCTTAAATCTACTTCATCTTCCACTCCCATTGACTTCCATGGGCCTCCAAAGAGCCCCTAAATCCTTTGAGTATTGAAAACCATCCCTCCATAGACTGCAGACTGCCTGCTTTGCACAGGGCTGTTGTTGGAGTCGAAATGAGATTACAGCCATGAGAGCAAAGCAGAAAAGATTCCATACCTCGTATGTTTCTAGACAAGTAAACCAACAAATAAAATGATATCTCCCAACAAGACAAATAGTTCCATGATGATAAAGCGTGTGTCTTTTCTCTCTGCCTTTGCACAAGGTTGTACCTCAGTAAACATTTGTTGACTAAAGAAACACAGCTTACTATCCCAGCATCTGTAGTTAAATGTATATTCAAGCCCCAGGGGAGCTCTCTGTCAGTAAGCCAGAAGATCTTCCAAAAGATATCAGAAAAAATGCAAAATGCATAACAACAGGTAACATTTTTTAAGTGTTTCTACCTGGCAGGCATGGTTTTAAGTGTTTTACAAGCTTTTAGTCCCTTTTTTTTTTTTTAAAGAAACAGGGTCTCACTCTGTTGCCCAGGCTAGAGTGCAGTGGCATGATCATAACTCACTACAACCTTGAACTGCTGGGCTCAAGAGATCCTCCCGCCATAGCTTCCTGAGTGGCAGCAAACCAAGTGATTCTGATATCAGGAAGATACTGCCCTATGTTTGGAAGGAATATTTCTTATCTGCAGGAGGCTTGGCTAAATAGAAAGAATGTATGTTTACTTTTTAAAGACATCAGGGCAAATCCCTTCATCCCTCCCTGGCCTGGAGCAGGCCTCCCTGGCGGTCCGAGCCCAAAGTGCCCCACGAGTGCCTCTGTGAAAAAGGCAGATTCTTAGTCTCCCTTCCAGACCTGGTGAACCTAGATCTGAGGGTAGAGCCTGGGTGTTTGCCCGATTTAACAAATGCCTCAGGTGAGTCCTTTGCCCTAAGTCAGTGAAATTCTGGCTCATGTTGCAAATAGAAAGGGTGAAGGACTGAGAAGCTTGTGTTTTGTATACCAAGCCTGGGTGGTGGCATCGTAGAAGACGTAACTGGAATTCGAGACATTCATTCACTTCCCCAGACATACTGAGATCCCTTTTTGATGTTTGGCTGTGTTTCTAGAAAATGCCACACTGCAGAGAGGGAGCCCTGCAGCGTCTGGCACCCAGCCTGCACGCAACCTGCATGTGCGCTGGGATTGGGGCTGGGGTGGGGGTGTGTGTGCGCTTATGTGTGCAGTCTGACTGCATCCGGGCCACCGAGAAGCACAGACAAGTTGGGACTCAGTTTGCAGGGCCAGGTTTCCCTCCCCCGCTGGTGCCAACAGCTCACGGCAGGCAGTCGAAACCCTCCAGTTTCCTTCAGAGGAAGTCAGTTATCTGCTAGACTTCCTTTGCTTTCCAGAGCTCTGTCTTGGCATCTCTGCCAAGGACATGTTTTGGCTGGATCCAGTGCCCTGGCCTCTGCCTATCTGAGGGAAGCTATGCGAAGAAAAACACGGCCTAGGAGGTAGAAGGGCAGCCAGGATTCTTGTCTGGGAGAGCACAGGACCCCACAAGGGAAATGGGCTCCAGAGACCAGGTGTCCATTGGACAAGTGACCGGCATCTTCCCAAGAGTGCCGTGAACCCCTCAAACTTTTTGAAGATCAGACTGCTAGCAGGAGCCAAGGGATGCCAGGCTTCTTGGGGTCCCTGATCAACTCCTGTGTGCATACCAGGAGAAGAGGTGCAGGGGATGCAGGGAGGGTTCTCCTTGTCTCTGCTAAAGAAGGTCAACGCACAGTGAAATCTGCTCTGGCCCTCTTTGGGTTACGCAGGGCAGCTGAAACTCACAGACCACAGCATCCATTGACAATGGATGGGCACAACGAATGTGGCTATTCCCCAATCACTTGCACAACATAATTAATTACGTGTGACTCTTCTGATCTCACATCTACTTAGGAAAGTCCTCCAAATCATTTTAGATATAATTCAAACTCCTCTCCTCTAAGATTCCTCCTCTTGACTTCTAGAGGATCCTTCAGTTAATGGTGATTGTCACATGATTCACTCAGATGTTTTATATGTGGTGACATCTTCCCAGTCTCCCCTAGAGAGGCAAAAGAATGTCTTTTTCAGCTTTACATTTGCCATGGCACCCAGAATAGAGGCTTACATACAGTAGGTGCTCAATAGAAGTTACATGACTAACAGCTTTGTATAAAGGAGAATAAACTCAGTCATGTGGACTGTAATATCCAGCATTTAGCTATTGGCAGAAAGAGAAGTGAAAAAAGAATTACCTAATTGTTTTATCTGGAGCCTTATAACACATACTAAATGAAACATCTGCTGAAACAATAGCCTGGTTTAATAGCATGAACTTTGACTCTGTGACAGCTGATCATCCTTAAAACCATCCTGGATTTGTTTCCCTACAAAAGAACAGGATGCTAAGCATAGTTCTATGAAACATTCTTTCAGAGAAGGGTTCTCAGCACTAAATAAAAGCGTGGTTTCTTAACATTGCAAAAGAGGCCCGGCTGTTAGTTTTGGCTGGGGACAAGCACTGAGCCGTCTCCAAAGGGAGATGGCAGGATGAGATAAACATGGCTGTATGATGTCACTGCGATGGCCTTATTTTCATCAGAAACTAAATTAAAATACCCTCATAGAGATGGGTCCTTCTGGTTGGCCTTGAATTACTACAGCTTTCTAAAAAAAATTTTTTTGCCTCTGTAGGTGACACAAGTTAGGTGGAAAGAGGCTTGGAAACCTGGGCTCCTTTGAGTACCTGGAAAGACTGATGAGCAGTGACTGTGCAGAGCAGCTTTGCAGTCTGAGCCCTGCTTCCAGTACCAGATGGGGCTGCCACGTCTTTCCCAAGGCCACGAGGTCCTGAGTTCAACGGCGATGAATTAGAGGTTGCACTTCGCTCTCAGCAGAGGCGATAGATCCGCACCAGGAACGCCACTGCCACTGACTGACGAGGTGGTGGGTCAGCTCTCACATTGAGCAGAAGCTCCATGAGCAGTGAGGGTGCGCCTGCTCCAAGTGGTCTCCCTGTCTGTTTGCCCCTTCCCCATGCACACACACACGGGCACACGGGTCTCCTCCATCTCTCTCCCCAGCCCAAAGCCATCTCACCCCCTGAGACAGACAACACTGGAGATCAAGTTTGAGTGGAACTTTTCTATTGCTTTAGAACTGTCTGCTCTGGACTTTTAGCTTCCATTGTTTTTTTTTTTAATTTTGTAAATAAAGTTTTATTGGAATACAGTCATGCCTGCTCCTTTACATACTGCCTTTGGCTGCTTTTGCCACTGCAACAGCTGAGCTGAGTAGCTGTGACAGAGACTGTGGACTGCAAAACCTCAAATATTTACTATCTGGTTTTCTGCAAAAGAATTTTGCCAACCTCTGTTCATTTTATATTCTTTTTTAGCTTTCATTATTATATGAGCCCTAGCGTAGTGTCTCTATTAAAAGAGACAGTTTATTTTTTTCTTCCCCCCCTTAAACAGGAAATTGAACAGCCTAAGAAGAAGCTGAAATATTTCCATGAATCTTTTGCCACAATATCATGAATTTGCAGTTCAATTTTGAAATATTGGCATTGAGGTCTTTATTAAATTTTTTCTTTCCAAATGTCCTTGAAGCACTAAAATAAGGTACTTGTAGGCTCTTAATTGCTTCAGGTGCTCCAAGATATGCTATTTGGAGGACTGAATTCTCCTGGTTTTGCTCATTTCTGCATCTCCGTTTATTAGACCTGGCTCATGGTAAGTACATTAGGAAATATAAAAGCCCTGTAACATCTTCAATCACTAGAAAGAGTGAAAGTTGAATACTGAGGAGACTATGGCTTGCTAATGATGACTCACTGGGCTCATGTCTCCCCTAATTGCCCATAATGAAAAGTCATAAAATAAAGAGAACTTCAAAGCAACTTGAATACCAGGAGAATGAAATATTGTGAGTACTATTACTTGGGTCTGATGAGAATAGGAGTGCTGTCCAAAAAGTATCCGGCCATGGATACAATGGCTGCATGGGTAGGGTGGCTGGATACTTTCTGGGCAGCCCTCCTATATTATTTTATGCAGCTACTATATAGTGGGGTATTTGATTGATACTATATAGCATGCAAGTGATTGATTATTTTATTTTCAGAGTAGAAATCAAACTGAATGGAACATTGGTAAATTCAGTTAATGTGTGCTTTTAGATTAATAGCTGCTCGATGGGCTATTGGATGCTTATGATCCTCTCATAAACATCAAGCCACATTTCTTTGTAATGAACTGAGTACACTTTTAAAGATCTGCTTACTCAAAACTGAGGTTAAAAAAAGGTTTCTATTCTGCTCACTAACCCATATGTTAGTGAAAGTTCCAAATGCTGGAGACATGGAGAAGAAGAAGGTCATACCTAATGACATTCCTAAAGAACCAAGACAGTGAGGTCCAGGTTGATAAGAGGCTTTATTTGTCTTTCTTTTCATATTTCACCAAAAAATAAAAAAAGCAAAGCCTAAACCATCAGAATCTCACTAATGGCAATAGGGTAATATTCACCTAGCTCCAATCCACCCACTCTGTGCATTTTGGGGAAGTCTAAGTCCATCAAAATTCTCCCAAGTAGTTGTGGAAGCTCGTGGGTATATTCGGAGATGACTTGGCTGTGGACAGAGAACACCGTTCCTCTGCAAGTTCTTGTAGCTGCAATGTGGGACCTTCTCTCCTGCTCAGGGACTGCTGCCTCTCAGTGCCAGATCTAGGCCAGCCTGGCTGACTTCGCCCAGCCCTGTTTCAGAGCCACGCTGGCCTCCATGGCCTGTGCTCCATCAGTCCCCTCACTGAATGCAGTGACACTGGACTACACTGCCTGCTGCTGGCAATCTCCCATGCAGACCAGTGAAAAGGCTCCTGGCTCTTTTGGTTTTACTACTTCGTCTCCCCAGGGCTCTGGCACATATTCTGGGGGGATTCAGAAAAAGAGCAAAGTTCAAAAACTCTAACTGAGCTCTCTCTTGTCACTGGCCTCCCATCCTCAAACCAAGTTGTGCAAAGGGATCTCTCTGCCCTAAGGGTGAGGCTTGCAACCCCACTGGCCAGCAGGCACATCTGAAAACAGGATTCACACTTTCTGCCCTCAAGCTTACACGCCCTCCAGTTCTCCTGTCAGGGCATAATCACTACGCATAGGAGTCAAGTGAGACTGAGCCACAGTGTGAAATACAAGGTCATGAGTTTGGGGAGGACCCAAAACAATTTTCTTATATTTACTGGCACTATTGATAGTATATTAATGAAAGAAAACTCACAGAGTGATTAGCATTGACTATGGAGTATAAGAAAACTAATCAAAGAATATGATATTTATTCTTCTCTGCTTCAAACGTAGCCTACCTTTAAAGTATTTTAGCTTGCAATGAAGAACCAGACTCTGAAATCAAACTACTACTTACGAGTTGTGTTAAATTCACCATGTAACTTAACCTCTCAGAGCCTCAGTTTCCTCACTTGTAAAATGGTGCTAACACAGTCATTACCTGATTGGATTATTGTTAGCAGCAGATAAAAGAATGAACATAAACAGAGTACAGTACCTGGCACGGAGTAAGCACCTGGCTGAGCTGTTAGTATTGTGTGCAGGACTGTGTGTCTATGCACCATGATTTCTCTATAATACAGATATTGGAAAGGATTTTCATGGCCCCTCTACAGAGTGGTTGAAGCGTTTGTGAAAAGGTGGGTTGCTATTTTTAAAAACTAGCCTCAAATCTGGATTAAAAGTGACATTTCTAATTATTTCCTCTGACTGTGTAAATAGCACAACTCTCACAAATAAATACCATCGGCTTGTATAAATAGATTCCTAGCTTTCTCCGCAGCTGAGGACAGCTCCTCTTCCTCTTGAATTTTTTTGAGAACGCTCTGGCTCGTCCCAGAATCAACCATGCTGAGTTTACTATTCAGACCAGATTATTACCAGGCAGTTGGAGCAGTCGAATTCCCACAGCCAATTTTCTATAAAAATCCCAAGTAATTGAAATGGGAGGAAGGTACCCAGTAAAAGTCAGGGTGAATAATTTAGCACAGTAGCTGTCTACAGCCTCTGAGGCAACATATTCAAAGCATTTTATAGGAGAGTTGACTGAGCCGCTCTTGTCTCCAGAACATCCTGGCTTCAACCCACCCATCTCCTGGAGAACAAGGAGTGTGGTTAAATAAACAGCCAGAGGGATTTATCATTAACCCTTCCCGATACCTGAGAGATCCTGTGAATGCCCTTTTCATTGCACTTTTTCTTTTTTCCGAATGCAAAAAGCGATGCTGTTGTATGTACTTGATATAGCTTTCTAAAGGTCCCTGTTGAGAAATATCATGGTTGGCTGGCCACTAAATAGGGGTGCTGTAACCCTCCCTGGCCCCGTAGATGCCTTCCAGGGGCAGACCCATCTGCTAGACTATTTCTATTTTAGAAAACTGGCCTCAAATCTCTATTGAGACATTTCTAATTCTATCCCACTAGTATGTGGCTAGAACAAAATTCTCACAAATAAATGCCCTCTATCCCTAGTCAGGACTAGTCTGGACTTGGGGACACAAGTGGAAGAAACCCAACTCATATTTTACTGGTAAGATTTAGTAAAAAGGGGGTTTGTTGATGCATGCAGCTGGTGAGAAAGCAAAGTTATGCACAGGACGCAGTTCTCTGGATGTGGCACTTGGAAATCAATGACCCAGGTCAGAGTCCCTGTGGTAGGAGGGTAGAAATAAACATTGAATACCAGAAGGAGACTGAGAGAAATAATGTGATGGGCAATCAAACAAAAATGAGAGGTTTTGGAAGTTCCACTGGCTACTCCCATTACCCACATACTCATAGCAACCATTGAAAGGGCTTATGGCAGTGGTGTTTACAACTAATCGATCACAACCAGTTACAGATTCCTTTGTTCCTTCTCTACTCCCATTGCTTCACTTGAGCAGCCAAGAAAAGAAGAGAAAAGAAAAAAAGAAAAGAAAAGAAAAGAAAAGAAAAGAAAAGAAAGAAGAGAAAAGAAAAGAAAAAGGCTTATGGTGGTGTAAACCCTATAACCAACTCTTATAAATTGAATCATGCCCCCTAAATTCATATGTTAAATCCCTAACCCCGATATGACTGTATTTAGAGATAGGACCTTTAAAGAAGTAATTAATATTAAATGAGATAATAAAAAGGGCAGGGTCCTAAGCCAATGTCACTGCTGTCCTTATAAGAAGCGGGGCTGCACACTCAGAGACAAAACCACATGAGGACACAGCGAGCAGGCAGCCACCCGCCAGCCAAGGAGAGAAGGCTCAGAAGAAACCAAACCTGACGGCCCTTTGGTCTTGGACTTTTGGCTTCCAGAATTTTGAGAAACAAATTTCAGTTAAGCCGTCCAGTCTGTGGTATTTTTTTTTATGGCAGCTAATATGCCAACTAAATTCTAGTTCTCCCTTTCCTACTTGCTTCCACCTCCACCCAACGCCTCTGATTTGTGTCAGGTATCTTCTGTTTGTCCCTACAGATTGCTCTCTGCTGTGCTCTCTGCCTGGAAGGCTGCATGGGCTGCCTCAGTGGGCCTCCCCCCCCCCCCCCCCCCCCCGCCTTCTGGTTGGGTCTGGCCAATGGGAGGCCCCCCAGGGAAACAGAGGGAAGGAGGAAGTGACGTCAGTATGTTTATTCCCCTGCCTCTGCCCCTACTAGGCCATCTCTGGCTCACTGTTCCTCCCCTTGAAGATGACATCTTATTTGAGTAACATTTATCGGGTGTCGGGAAGGTGGGAGGGGGGAGGAGGGGAGGGGTATATACAACCACAACGAGTAAGATGTGTAATGTTTGGGGGATGGACATGCTTGAAGCTCTTACTCGAGGGGGAAGGAGGGCATGGGCAATATAAGTAACCTTAACACTTATACTCCCATAATTCGCTAAAATAAAAAAAATTAAAAAAAAAAAAAAGATGACATCTTCCCTCAAGGCAGCCTGCTCTATGTGACTCTCCTTCCAGATTCGGGCAGCTGCTTCCTCCTTTCCAAGTTCCAGGCCTACGGGCTGTAGCAGCTCTGCTGATCCCTCCGGCCCTGAGCTATCACACCATCTCTTGTGCTTCCTCTCGGCCCACACAGCCCCAAATAGACACTCTGTAAATAAACACTTGCCAAATCATCCCAATTTGCCTGTGTCATCTGCTTCCCCCACTGACAGAGCTCTCTATAAAACAGAGTGAAAACGTGAAGGACATAACTGTCTTCTCCCCTCCACCTGGAAAAGGATTCCCAGACAGTGTCCAAAGTGTGTTGTGCCCTACCACATGCAGTACACGCCAAACGAGAGCTGTGTGATTATTTTCAATGTGCCATCTGTCATCAGAAATCACTGACTTAAATAATAACATAGTCATTCTTATTTCCTTTTGGGATCTTCTTTCATCTTTGCTTTCTAATTCTATTTATATCTTGGGATCTTTGAGGCCATAGTGTCAGTGACGGCTCGTTCATTGAAACCCGTGGGTGTCTGATAATTTTGACTGCTCAAGATCCTACCAGCACCACGGCCAGCAAGATCTCCAGGTTTTTGTTTTGTTTTTTCAGAATTCAATGTGTTTTGAATTGAGAAACCATTTACATTTCAGATAATTAAATTTGAATTCACTATGCTTACACTTTGCTTATAGAAGAGGGACTAAAAACTTTGCTACCGTTATTAACCATTGAGATATACATCTTTCTACTTACTATTTTCAGCACAAACTTTAAATTATAACTGACTAGACCAGTTGTCCTGGTTTAGTCCTAAAAGCTTCTATACGAAGACATGAATTGAATCTCCTGGGAAGCAGTATGAAGTTGAAACACTGGAGATTCCCTTTCCTTTGTCCAGTGACCTCAACCCCTTCTCTCACCAGCTTCATTCAGCCACTCTCTACTCCAAAGGAAAACTGCACATTTATTTGATACCTACTCTGTACCAGGCATTGCACATTATTTTATTTTATGCTCAAAGCAATGCTACGAGGTAGCATTATTTACTATTTTATTTTATGCTCAAAGCATTGCTTTTATTCTCAAAGTAATGCTAATGATCCCATTTTTATAGCCAAGGAGACAGGTTCAGGGAGGCGACCTAGCATGATACAACCGGAAGTGGCAAAAAATAGGAAGATCTTAGGGATCCCAAAGACTGTGGCCCCACTAGCTGGGCCTCTGCTGCTACCTGCTGGCGTTTGACCCGCTAGCTTTCTCTACCGCGTATCTTCGCCTGACCCTGGATACTAACCCTGGAATGCTGGTCTCCATCACCCTCCACGCCCCTGACTGGGACCTCAGTTCCTCCAGCACGTCCTCTATGGCTGACTTGACCCAACCGTGGGACACGGCCATCGGCAGATTAATCAATGGGTAGATGAGCAAATGCTTTCCGGAGTTTCACTTGGTGCTAGCCCCATCTTGCTTGTGGGGTGCTTTTTGTCTCCTAAACTAGAACTTCTCTTTCTTGAGTGTTGAAACCATATTTTCTGTTTCTTTAGTGCTCCTCTCCCAGCCTTCCCAACAGTCCATTTCAGATCTCAGCTGCACACCGGACAGCCCCAGGAATGCACGACTGACCAGGAGGACAAGAAAACTGGAAATGTTGAAAAGTTTTGCTTGTGAAGGGGAAGTATCCCATTGCTACCTTGCTTTTCAAAGAATCCCTTGTTAATTCCCTGAGGAACCAAACAGGAGATGTAAGAACTCCCAGTGGATAGACTTATTTGCACTCAGCGCTCTGTTCTGTTCTGTTCTGCCTTTATGAATTTTAAAGGAAAGCAACTATTTAGGTCAGGAATTTATCTGTCAGAATGCTCCATGCTGGAGCCCAGGGAAGGTGTTGGATCTTCACTGGTGAATTAATTGAGTTGGAACACACTGCTGTGTGTTTTGCCTTACCACTGAATGTCATTAGAACGAGGCTTTGGCAAGGTTGTTTAATTTCATTCATTGTTTCAGTATTTGTATCTCAAAATGAAGAGACATCCTTCATGTCTTAGGAACTAGGGGAAAATATTCAAGTCTGTGACTCAGAGATCAAACCAGCTTGATATATGATTGGAGGGGCCCTGAAGAGACTTGTCTGCCCCCAAATATCCGCCATTGGCTTGTCCCAGAACAGGAACAGAAACTCCACAGTCACCTTGCATCTGAGTTTAGTCAATAAGGGCCTAGTTAAAATATAGGTATATTATCTAGGCAGATGTGATACTGTGTTTGCCTTTATTCTAAGATGCACATTTCCCCCATTAATGTTTCTGGGATGTGTTTTCACAATCAGCATGAATAGTTAATGTAATAACGCAATAGTTTGTTTCCCCTGAAGAATTAAGTTGTGATTAAATAGATAAGAACCACCTGCAAAACTTGTTCAACATCTGGACATCTGAGCGCCATAAGAACAGGTGTCCCCTCTGGAGGTCAGGAATGAGATGAGGAGTTTGCATTTGTAACAAGTCCCCCAGGTGATTCTGAGCAGGTGGCCCTGCTCCAAGGGTCCCAGCTCAGGGCTACATAGTGTGAGTTTGTAAGGTGTGAGCCCTGGAGGCTGTCAGATCCTCACAGTCACTGAGTCTGCACGACAGGGACACTGGGGAGACAGTGGCACTCCTTCAGGCATGGCAACCATTGGTTTTCTGAATTCAGTTACGCTGCATCCTTATTCCCTGAAATGCTGGTATTTTGACATCTACATCTGTCTCCCAGGTGACTACTTTCAACCATTTCACAAATACTTACATAACTTTGGTGAGTTTTTGCCCTCACGCTCTAGGGAGTGGGGCTGGGAAACTGACCTGAGCCAGACAGCAAATGGTGGCCACCGAGGAACTGTTACGTTGGGACTGGTCAACTCCACACGCGTGTTTACCCGACTATGACCAAAACAAGCCACCGGCCAATTCTGCTCCACATACAGACACTGATTAACTAAATATTTATTAGTAAGCCAGCAAAAAAGCAGTTCATACAACCTTGCATACAAATTTCTCACAAGACAATTTCCAGGACTCTAGAGGCAGGATTCTGTTGCCAGCATAGTCGGCATCAGAAAACCAGAATCTTCTAGAGATCATGGCTGGACCCAAGATCAGAAGGCACCATTCTAAGGGTACAGGTTATAATTCTAGATGGATTCCCTATTCATATAAGAGTGGAGAGTCTCTGAACTATTTGAACGAATCCATTTATCTTGAATATCTTTATATTCATCAGAGGTCCCATTTCTAATTTTCACCATGTTAATCAGCATGCCACTAATTTCACAAGTAAAAGAAACAATACCGACATTAACTATGTTAATTGGCAAAGCACCTGTTATTGATGGGGATATGAATAACACAAGTTCTTCGCCTCTGGATTGTGCATTCTTGATTAGAGTCTGGAAACATTTGGTTAGAGCCTAAACTAGGTGGTAGCTCACACAATATAGCACTGTATAGTCATAAGTATTTTTTTAAAATAATAGATCTCTAAGACTGCATCAGACTCAAACACACATTGTGTCATGATGCAATACCTCTAGAAGTATGCAACAGGGTTATGAAGGCACAAAGGGAGTGACTAATTCTGTCTGTCAGACTGGAAAGTGAGGGGTGTAGGGACCAGAATACCCTCACAGAGGAGATGACCCAAGCTGAGTTTTAAAAAGTGGGTTGGAATGCATTGGGCAAACTTGGGGTACACCCAGCAAAGGGAAATGGACACAAGCCCAGAAGTCTGAGAAGCTAGTTAGGGGTGGGTACACTGCAAGTATGTGAGGGGAGAGTTGGGCTAGACTTTTAGCTGGGAACTAGACAACAAAGAACCTTTTAGATCCTATTCAAGAATTTGCTTTTTACCTGGTAGGCATCCAGAAGTGATATAAAAAACCTTTTACCTACTCCAATTTTGGTTCAGAACATGAATGATCATATTGTTAGACTGACATAGATCAAACAAAAGTCAAGCTTCTTCCCTTTCTAACTAAGTTCCAGAGCCCTGAACATCCACTTCATGCATACTGTTATTTCCATAAAAACCAAAGTGAAAAGACCATGGTCCCTAGAATCATTTACTGGTTGAGTGATGCGTAAAAGTTTCTTAATCTCTCTGGTCCTCATTGTCCACATCTGTAAAATGGGAATAATTATACCTCCTTCTTAAAGTGTTGTTATAAAGATTAAGTTAGTGTGTAATACAGTGGTACAGAGTAGATACTCAACTAATTTTATTTTTAGTGCCTAAGCATTTAAAAATGTTATCATTATTTTCCTTGTTTATTAAATCTTAGAAAAAATAAGATCTGTATTATACAAATAATACTTTATAAGATTAAATAAATCTCTACAGAGATTACCAATCATGGATATTGTCCTATAAATCTTACCCCAAACATTTCAAAATCTAGAAGTTTAGCTCTGAGGCTTCTGACCCTAATAAAACTCCACAAGCTACTTTTATCTGCCTTCTGGTCTTCAGGCAATGCTCTCCCCCCCCCCCCCCCCCCCCCCCCCCCCCCCCCCCCCCCCCCGCTCCCCCAGCAAGGCATAGTTTTCTATTTCTGGCCCCAGAACTAACAACAGAATTACAGATTCTGGCTCCAAAGTTCTATCCATATATGTAACAGCCCTAAGCCTTTGAGAACCATGATGGCCAATGGCCTGTGAGGGCTGCCTTCCACTATCTGAGTCAAAACAGACTTTAATGAAACTTCATTAGCTCTAATGGAATTTTCAGTGAAGACCACTGCTAAACATTTCACCCACCATATTTTTATATCATACAGCCCCTCCCCTCAAAACACCAAACTTGGGTTCTTAAAAGAGGGCCTTGCCCTTTTCTTTTACTGATAAATTAAAACAAAAGGTTAACACTTTAATCCAGGGCAGCAAGCTACAGCCACCTGCATTTTGAATCAAATTTAAATCCCTGTGTTGTTTTCAGTGTGTCCCCCAGACAGGTGCCAGTTCAGGAGGCCAGGAGTGTGCATTCGTAACAATATGCATGTGCTGGAAACTCCATCCCCAGTGCAGCAGTGTTCAGAGCTGGGAACTTTAACAGGGGATTAGGTCACGTGGGCTCCGCAGAAGTGGGTTCCTGATCAAAGGATGAGCTAACTCGCCTTCCCTTTCTCTCTCACATGTGTGATCTCTTGCCCGTCCTGCCTTCTGCCATGAGATGATGTATCAAGAAGGCCTTCACCACATGCAGGCCCCTTAACCTTGAACCTCCCAGTCTTCAGAACTGTAAGGAATAAGTCTCTCTTTTTTTATAAATTACCCAGTCTCAGTGATTCTGTTATAGAAACATAAAATGGACTAAGACAATCCCTATAGGTGGAACTTTGGCTGCTACCCAAGATGCCATTAGTCCAAGATCTCCCAATTATGGCATTCCCCTGCTTCACACTCTGCTGCCCACCTGCCTTTGAAGGCATCTGAGTACCCCCCAGGCTAGGAGAACCCATTGGCACAGTACAGGCAGCTTATCTCATTAGCCAGGTACTGGCTTGGCCAGGTACATTCTTGGCAAGGCCAAGAATGTGTGACACAAGATGGAAGTTTTGTTGTAGGGGTGGGATAAGAGGGAGGAAGAGAAAAGTTGTCTACTCATGGGTCTAGGGTAGATGCCCTAGGCTAGGGGATCCAGTGGCCAACGGCCCAAGGGATACTGGTGGGGGGAGTGTCACTGGAAACACCATTCAGCTCAATCCCTGTCACCATCCCCAGAGTCAGTATTTGCTCCTGGTGAAGACGGTAATGGAGACTGCTTTCGAACATGGATCGGGCCACTCTGGAGAAGGAAAAGATGTATGGCTGCAGCTCTGGGAAACAGATCAGCTGCACCGTTTCTGGCAGTCTTGAAATTAAGTGGACATTGTTTCATTTTTCTAGTGTTTATGGCAAATGTAAACCCCAGTGCATATGTCAATAAGGCCCAGCTTTAAAACTTCCAGCTCCCAAGAGGAAAATTGGGAAGGAAATCTGTTCAATTGCTCTTCTGCCAAGGCTATAACTTGAATGGTCTGTATTAGGCATAGCTCATTACTGACAATAATAATATTTTTTGTCTCCATTTCCTGGTGATGAGAACAATAATAATTATAATAACAAGTGATGATTAACAGAGTAACTGAAGCAGGCTTCTTGTTTATAGCGGCTGTCAGGGATAAACGTCTCTAATCAAAGCTTCAAGATGTGTCACTCAAGGCATCTGCCCTACCCCAGCCCTGTAAGGCTCCACAGTCAGGCTCCTTCCCTACCAGCCCCGCCCCCATCCCTGCCCCTCCCCCACCCCTGCCCCTCCCTCTGTCCTACCGCCCCCACCTGGCCCTTCTCCTTTCGTACCAGGTAAGGGGCTATGAAAGTGGAGTTTATGCCTGCAGAAATATGCCAAAGCAGGTAGAGACTGAAACCTCTTGGTGATATCTAGGGTTATCATTCGAAGCAAGTGAAAGATAAATTAGGAATCGGTAGGCACAATTTCTTAGCTTACACCTGCTTCTTCCTCCCTGTTGAGTTGTTCCTGGAGAGGAAAAAAAAAAATTCTAGAAAGTCATTCCAGACACCAATAGTCAGTAGGAGGATGGAATCTAGAAAGAGTATTACCAAAGGGGACCAGGAGGGTATCAGACAGCAGCCTACATGGACACTATAGGGTAAGGTGGGAGCTAAGGTCCAAGGGGGGTCGACTGTAGAATCAAAGTCACGTTCAGAGATGAGCGTGGTAGGTTTTCTTTCTGCATCTAGAAAGGACCACCTCAGGAGTGCTTTCCACTGGTGCAGGTGAGGCCAGCAGGCTTAGGGCCACCTGGAGGATGTTCAGAGGTGGCCAGAATGATCTTAAAAAACAGGAGGAACTGATACGTTTACAATGCATATCTGCTGGGGAAATGTGTCTTATCAAGGAAACAGCAGCAGCCTGAGACTGCTGGACTTCTCATCAGGTCCAGCTTGACTCCTGGAAAGGAAGAAAAGCTCACAGGAAAATCGCCTGTGGGGAGGAGAGAGAAGAAGGGAGTAGCTGGATGAACCGAATTTATATGGGGTGAGCCTCAGCCGCCTAATCTGTTTAGTTCTGGGTGAGGGTAGAGAGTAGCTGTAGAAATTAACCAAAGGAGTGATAAATTCAGCAAAAAAATGATTCTGTAGTTTCCTAAAGAAAGAATCAGAGAATGTTAGGGAAATTTAGATATTGATCAGGGTAATCCTTGGCTTGTAAACCACACTCCATTGCCCCGCGGTGCCCAGCCCAGTGAGCTATGTGTGAGGTGGACTCGAGTCTCACTGTAGTCACGTAAATCACTTGCTCCTCAATCTTTGGCTAAATGCTTCGTCTCTATGTCTTCATGTTCCACAGCCATGAGGTTTGGTAAACCACAGAGCACTCTACACATGCTAGATTAAAGCTCTTGACAGAGATGATACAGGGGTCACCTAACATCATGAATGCTCCTATGCCATACAGTATCACTGTGGCATGGCAATTTATTGAAATACTAACTTGTGTTTGTTTTCCCTATACTTTTTTCTTCTCAGTTTCAAGGAGGTAGCCGAACCCTTGGCATTTCCTTGATTTCAGCACTTTTGCAGGGTGGGGAAAACAGAACAGATATTACGCTTTTTAGTCTTTTATGAAAATTAATACCATCATAGATATTGTGGACAACGTCCCCAAGGAGAGATAAGATGTGTTTGGGGGACAACAAGAAAGGAGGAGAGACTTTCTCCAGATGTCAGAGGTCCAAGAGAAGGAGAATATCATAGTAGAATAAGGTCCAAACCCTCACCCTGACTTCCAAAAGTCTCCTGCTTACCTCTCAAATCTTCCATCTTGACCATTTACCCCTCACACTCCCTCTGCCCTCTGGTCTCCTTTCTGTTCCTCAAATGGTCCAAGCCTGTGCCCACCTGTGGTCTTTGCTCTCACAGTTCCATCTGCTGGGAACACCTTACCTTCTGATGTTCTGCTGCTTGCTTCTGACCCTCAAAATGTTCCTCAGAAAGGCCGCCCCTGGCCACCAAATGTAAGATCATCAAAGCCAGTCAGCCTCTTGCCCTCCTTAAGTTATGAGCATGGCATTTTTTTTGTTTGTTTATTCATTGTGACAAAATATACATAACATAAAATTTACCATTTTAACCATTTTTAGGTATACAATTCAGTGACACTAAACACATTTACAATTTGCATAACCATCAGCACTAACCTTTTTCAGGACTTTTTCATCTTCCCAAACTAAAATTCTGTACCCATTGAATAGTAACACCATATTACCTCCTTCCCCCAGCCCCTGGTAACCTCTATCATCTATGCTCTCCATGAATTTGCCTACTCAATGTACTTCATATAAGTGGAGTCATACAATATTGGTCCTTTTGTGTCTGGCTTATTTCACTTAGCATAGTGTTACCAAGTTTCATCTATGTTGTAGCATGTATCAAAACATCATTCATTTTTGAAGACTGAATAATAGTCCATTGTGTATACATACCATGTTTTGTTTATCTACTCACATGTCAATTTGTTCCCACCTTTTGGTGATAGTGAATAATGCTGCTATGAACATCGGGGCACAAATATCTGAATCCCTGCTTTTTAGAAGTGGAATTGCTGGATCATATGGTAATTCTGTATTTAACTTTTTGGGAAGGCACCAGTCAGCGTGGCATTTTTATAATGTGTTTGTCTGCTTCACTAGAATGGAATGTTCGTGAGAGCTGGGACCACATCTGTCTTTTCCATCCCGGAATCCTCAGCACCTAGAACAATATATGACACATAACAGACACTCAAAAGTTTTAGTTAGATGAATGAATGAAGTAGGTCCTCAGTGATTGTTAGTGTTCTTACTCCTTTATATTTTGTTCTTCTTAAATAGATCACAAGCCTCGAGGGCAAGGATAGCTCACTCACCTGTGTAATCCCAGCGCTTAGCACACTGTAGGTGCTCAATAAATCCTCATTGAGTTGCAGTCAGCCCCCAGTCTTTGCTTGTAGTGTGGTTTTCTCAGCTGAGCTCAGTAGAGTCGACCTGATGATTATGCACCAGTAAGAAGGAAGGACTTTAAAAAAAAAAAAAAAAAAAAAAGAAGGAAGGACTTTGTTAGTGAGAGCAGAAGACTGGTTTTTCAGTGAGCAAAGAAAGATGCCCAGTGAGACCCACGGAACAGTTTGCCTCTGGGGCACCTCTGTCTCTCTATTTCTCTTCTCACTTTCCCTTTGGTTTCTGGACTCTAGCACTTGCCAGATCATGTCTCAAAGAAGCACAAACAGCTGAAAAATCTCTTAAATGACATCATCGACCTCTGGGAATTGAGGCATGTTGGCTGGGTTTGACTAAAAAGCAACAAGGATTTGAGTCTTGGGTTCAGATAAAATACAAGTTCTAACATCTCAACCTTTCTTAAATTTCAGATAACAGCCCTTGGATTAAACATTTATTTTTAAATGATTTTCAAACAACTTTTAACCTCATAATTCTGATTACACATGCCATATATAGGTAAATAATGTATTTACCACCATACATTATATCTAATAAATTATACATACACACTACATATTACATTTTATGTGTAATAATTGGTTTACACATTACACATTTACAAGTAAAAAATGCCCAAATGGCACCTGGAACCATTTCCATGAGGTTTCTCTCCCAATCCTGCCAGGCTCCTTTACGATTCAAGAAAATTCTTTATTTCAGCCAGCAGTGTTTGAGGTCAAGGACAGTGAGAAGAACCTCCTAGAATCTCAGGATTAGTAGGCTCCAAAAGCCTGCTAGACCACAGCCATTTTCCCAGTGACCCTATCAATCCCCCCAGCCATTGCCTGCCCTCTGCATTGGAGCCACCGGCCTCCACCCAGCTCCTGCCTCCATATTCCCTGCCTGTCTGATGCCAGGACAGGCAGACTCAGGTCTTCAGCCTTTGACTGTGGAGCCTTCATCACCCCTCCGATTCTGCATCTCCTTGCATTTAAAAATCTCCTGAGACTATCAATGCCAGGGTTCTGCCTCAGGTGATGGCCATTCTAGTAGGGCCATAGTTCTTGGAGGGGCTTTCCTCACTTAGCAAGTATGAGCTGACTCTTGGACATAAGGAGTTTTATTAGGACATTCAGGCCTTGAAGCCAGACAGTTTGCCAAGTTGAAGAACTGACCCAACTATGTTCAGGAGTTAAGAAGCTGAGATTCTTAAAGACACCCTTGAGGAACCAACTGGGCCTTATCCTAAGAAGCAGTGCTGGCTTCCACTGCAGGCCACTGTTGAGTTTCTCTCCCAACAGCCCAGCATACAAAATGCCAAGGTGGAGCACTGGTTCATTTATTTTAAGTCCTTGGCAAATATATCCTAAAACAGTAATGCCTAAATGTATGTAATTCAAAGCAATAAATGCAATGTTCAGATGTATTTATAGGATGATCGGGCAGGATTCCGGGGCAGGGGGTTAGGAATTCTATAGTTCAGAACAAAGAGCTAAGGTGTTGAGGGTTTAGCCATAAATCTGTTAAATGGAATTACTGTGAAGGAGCAGCACATGGTATCTTTACTGCACTCGCTATTTTTGTAATTGACATCATCAAGGTATAATTTATATGCAACAAACAAAGTTCGCCATTTTAAGGTGTGTCATGTTGGGGGTAGACAAGACCACCCCCACATTCAGAAATTAGCTGGAAGGACTCAGATCTCAGCATATAGTTGTATCCTAAGCTAAGTACTTTAGGTTAAGACTTAGTACAGTGACGTAGTAAGGAGGCAGCCACATCATAAAAGACAAAGAAACAGGCAGAATCTGGAGGAATCCATGGATAGCCATTCTTTTCTTTTCTGCCTTTTCTTATCTTTTGTGCAGCCTTTCTTATGCTCTCTCCCTCCCATCGGGAGTCACATAAAGCTCATTCTTTACCCTGCAACAAAAATGCAGCAATATGTGTGTAATGTGTAGTATATGTAGCTCCCAAAAGATATGACCATGTCCTAATCTCCGGAACCTGTAAATGTAACCAGATTTGGAAAAACGGTCTTTGCCAATGTAATTAGGTATCTCAAAATGAAAAGATCATCCCAGATTGACAAATGTCCTTATAAAAGACACACAGAAGAGAGACAGGCACAGAGAAAAGGAAGAGGAAATGTGACCACAGAGACAGAGATTGGAATTATTTAGCCACATGCTCAGGAAACCACCAGAAAGTGGAAGAGGCAAGGAACGGAATCTCTCCTGGAGCCTCTGGAGGGAGCTCAGTCCTACCGATACCTTTATTTTGGATTTTTGGCTTCCAGAATGTAAGAGAATAAATTTCTGTTGTTTTAAGCCACCTAGTTTAGAGTAATTTGTCACAGCAGCCACAGGATACTCATACAACGTGTGTGACGTTTCTGCCCAGAGAGCCTATTAAAGACTCAGCACCCAAGGTTTTAATTTGGGGCTGGTCACTTAGGCACCCTTGCCTAATATGTACCAAAATTCCAGACTCGTAGAAGAAAGCACATTGCTTGCACAATTAGGCACAACAAACTACCCTCTTCAGTCAGGGAAGAAAAGACTCCAGAAATCCAAGTTGTCAGAGATCAGCCAAGGACCAATCTTGCAACCAGGCCTTTCTAAGAATAGCAGTCTCGGGCCTGCTGTTAACTCTTTTCTGCACATTAGGGCACAGTCTGATGAGTTTTGGCAAATGTATATAGTCATGCAGTCAGGATAAGTCAAGATATTCATTAGCAACAAAAAATCACCAAAACTCCTAGCGGCTTAAAACAACAAACACATATTAATATTTCTTGCACATGCGAAGTCCACTATGGGTCTGGGTGACCCTCCTCATGTGACAGCTCAATGATCCAGGATTCTTCATTCTTCAGCACCTCTATCTAAACCACACATTGATGTGCTGCCATGGTAACCGTGATTGGGGGAAAGTGTGTGGAACATGGAATGCCAGTTTCTAATTCTTGTGCTCACATTTGATTGGCCAATGCAAGCCACGTGGCTACACCTAACTTCAAAATGGCAGAGAAGGATAACTCTCTGTGTACCAGAAGTAAAGGAGAACATTAGTGACGTCCACCACAGTAGTTGCAAGGAGACATTTTCTGAGTGCTCACAAGCCCACCAACAAATGGCACAGCTCCCTGCCTACTTCCTCAAGCACGACCCTGCACCCAGCACTTGGTAGCCAAGGCCTAGGTCGAATCTGCCTCAGAATGTGGCCATGTGTTCATTCTAATTTATAGAAGCTGGCTAAACTTCTGAGACAGGGAGAGAGATGAGGACATCAGGGGAAGGAAGAGAAAAGGAGAAGTGAGAGGGCTGGAGAGGCTGAACTTAACTTCGCTTACTTTACTGTTTCCTTAGCTTTCGTTGACTCATGCCAGCGGGGGAGAATTCATGTCAAATGGACATTTACTGATCACTCGCCAAGTGCCAGGCATCGGGTGAGAGAGAACTGGGACAGGCTTCCTGCCCTCATGGAGCACAGGAGCAAGTGAGGAAGGCAGAAGAGTAAACAGACAGGGGACTAAGTGCCATCTGTGAAGACAGGGTGCCAAAGCAGGGGAACGGCTGAGAAAAAAGTGCTTTGGTTTGAAACACAACATAACTTTTTCTTTTTTTTTGGATGTGAAGTCTTGTTCTGCTGCCCGGGCTGGAGTGCAGTGGCTCGATCATAGCTCACTGTAACCTCGAAATCCTGGGTTCAAGCTATCCTCCTCGGCCTCCCAGCGTGCTGGGGACTACAGACGTGAGCCATTGTGCCTGGCTGTAACTTTTTAAAAAATATTTTTTTTCTTCCCATTTGTTATTGTTTGGTTTTGTATTTAAGTAAGTTTGCATTTTTGGAATAAAGAGCAGAGATCAGGAGTGTGGTTGGAGGAGAGCTCTCCAGTCATAAGCAGGGATTACTGACCAGGGTGAAAGCCATGTCACCTGCGATACCCACAGTCCCGCTGGGAGCTGTGATCAAAGGCAACAGTCACATGTATCCAGCCTAGAAAGACAGGCCTGAACTGCTGCCAATCTCTCTTCAAAAGAAACCAGTGATCCGACCTACACTTCAATGAGTAACGGCACTGGAAGAAAAGGGGCTTGGGGAAGTGACCCAGAGTGGGGCTCTGAACTATGACATTCCAGTTACTAGAAAGGTTCTCCCTCCAGAACTGCACAATGAAACACCTTCTGCCGGACTCAACATCTGCACAGACGGTGACACACCTGACAGCATCTGAAATACCCCATTTGGCCTTACTAGCAGCATCAGAGGGAACAGATTACTATCCAACTATTACTATTCAACTATTCAAAGACAGTGGGAGAATTCAACTAGAAAAGAACAGGTCTACTGTGCTCTGCTTACAGACTCTGTTAACAGATTTCCCCCCTGGGCCAGTAGAAGTCATGTTAGAGTAGCATTTTCAATTTAAAAGGTCCACATGGGGAAGAAAAGGACTTCTTTTCCACGCTCATGAGCTGCTGGGCACTCCCACCGGGAGCTTGGCCTTAGGTGCCTGCCCTATCCGAAGGTTCCCCAATGCTCGTGCCCGACTAATTCTTTGCATGTCAAATTCTTCATTTTGAAATGCTCCCCTTAAAGCAGCTTAGAGCATCGGTCCCCAACCTTTCTGGCACCAGAGACTGGTTTCATGGAAGACAGTGTTTCCACGGACAGGGGCAGAGGGTAGGGGCAGTGGATGGTTTGGGGATGATTCAAGCACAGTACGTTTACCATGAAGTCAAACCTCTCTGTTTATGATAATCTGTATTTGCAGCCGCTCCCCAGCGCTAGCATCACCGCCTCAGCTCCACCTCAGACCATCAGGCATTAGATTCTCATAAGGAATGCGCAACCCAGATCCCTCGCATGTGCAGTTTACAGTACGGTTCCTTCTCCTATGAGAATCGAATGCTGCTGATCTGACAGGGGTGGAGCTCAGCCGGTGACGTGAGCGACGGGGATCGGCTGTGAATACAGGTGAAGCTTTGCTCACTCCTTGCCCACTGTCCCCTCCTGTTTCCTAACAGGCCACAGACGGCTACTGGTCCATGCCCTGGGTTCGGGGACCACAGGCGTAGAGGACACAGCCTATTGTGGAACCAAAATTTTGCTTTTTAACCGTAGTTTACACACTTCTTTAATTGCTCCCTGAAGGGGAGTGGAATATTTTTTCTTAAGCGGGGAGGGCACATTGGTGTTGAAAGAATAGCAGTCCCCACGCCTCAGGGTTTTCCACACAACCCGTCGTGTTTTCCACACCAGCAACTACAGCCCCTTCCGCAGTGTACGGCCAGGGCCAGGGCACAGGAGGACTCCGGAAGGGAAAGGCAGCCTGGTTCTGGAGGGCAGCTGCCCGAGAGCCAGCAGCCAGTGAAATGGAACAAACCACCAGGTGGAAGGAAAGAAAGAAGGAAAGGGAAACAACTGACAGGAGTGGCCTGGGGGGTCAGAAGGCAACAGCAGGGCAGGAGGCGGGAATGTGTGTGTATAACTTTCAAGTAAAACTGCCTAGTCACATTTTTACTTTTTGTTTTAATGGTTTAAACCATCTATTAAATAGGACTGGTGTTTGTCTGCTTTTACAGATTTTAAATTGCAGTGGTTTAAAGACAATAGAAGTATATTTTTCTGTTCCATGAGAGGTATAAGCAGTCTGGACTATTGCAGTTGCCCCGCAATGGTGGTTCCCAAACTATGCACTGAGACACCGCAGGGGACCACAGTAAATGTCACATAAAGAAAACGCAGTGATACTTGACATTCCTCAGACACTGAGGGAACTACCAGCTTGAGGTAGTTCAGAGTATAAACTTTAGATCTTGTCACATTCTCTTTGATGATATCATACCTTTGCAGAGCTGGGTTTTTCATTTTTGCTCTGATAAAATGCAAGTATAAAAGATAGTAGTGTTGTCCAATGAGATCCCAAGGTTTGAGAAGTTGGGCAGTGCCCAACAGGTGCACACATCCCAATAGTAAGTGACTGTGGTTATTTGAAAATGGAAGTAAGAGTATTTTTTTTTCAATTTATTTGTGCTAGATTTTCAAATGACTTCTAAGTCATTAGGACATAAAAGTATATCGAGCTGTTTGGGTGCAACTACTTAAAAATCAAATTGTCAGGCATTTTCTTGCTAAGGTCAACATGAAGAAATTACGGAGACACTGTGCTATGAAACAAGAACGTCTGGAAACTTCTGACCCTGGGTACTGGAGTCAGAACTCAGGTTCCCTTGATTTTTTGACTTGGCTTCCCTAGTGGACTGCCTTCTTCCACAACTTCTTCCATGAAAGAGAAAGGGCAGAGCTGGTATACTTTTTCCTTTTACAGACACAACCTGGCAGATGGACTCATCACATCTGTTCACAATCCACTGGCCAGAATGTAGCCATATGGCCACGCCTAGCTGCAAGGGAGGCATAAAAATTCAAACTGTACCCTAGATGGCCTTGTGCCCAGAAAAGTATCGGGGATTTTATTAGTGTGCACAAAAATGCAAGTATAGATACAGGGGACAACTTTCAACCTCTGCCATGGACCACATGAATAGAAAGCAATGTGCCGTATTCGTCCAGTCTTAATACATGGTGGTGTTCTCAACAGCAATAATATTAACCGCTAAGGGAACTAAAGGAGAGCAGCAGGCTCCGAGAGCACTGAGGGCACAACAGAAGGGGCTGGAACACTGGCAACTCCAACAACGAGTGCGCGTGGAGTGCAGGAGCATGCAAGGCACCACAGCCACGAGACAGGATGGGCTTTTTGGTTTTGGTTTTGTTTCGTGTTTTGCCTTTTGGAGGTCATTGGCAGTTTTCAGTCTATACATGTAAAAATGTTAGTTCACTTTTGAAGCACACAGTCTTTTGTTCTGTTAAGAGCTATTCTCTGTTCCCATGGAAGACAATAATAAATTATGTGTTTGGCTTGGCCAGGGTCTATTATTCACATACCATGAATGTGCTTCCCTAACCACTTGTTTACATGCTAATTTTCACATAAGATCATATAATTTTCATATAATTTCATGTAGGATCAATTCCCTTTTTTGAGATTCATATTATTAAAAGATACTGGATGGACTAAGGTACCCAGACCAAGACTTGATGATGGAATAAGGTAATAGATTCTCAGATTTAAATAATTCCTATGAAATTAGGGTTGGCTGGATCAGTGGACTCACTATTGCAACAAAAATTGGATATCCAAGGGGAATGTTTATCTAGAGCTGTGAGGCTTCAACTCTGCCATCTGGAGTTGGCAGTACTGAATCTCCACCCTAGAAGAGGTGTTGTGTGGGAGAGAATCAAAATGAGTTGCCATTAACCTTACAGAGTGTTCACCTCCTTGCCTGGCAGGGGTCCCTTCCTCTGCTGTATTTGTGACATTAATATATATATATATATATATATATATATATATATATATATATATAGCCTGTTCATGAGTCAGGCCATTTTCCTCTATATCATGAGCTCCTTCCTATCTTGGCTTGCCCTGGCTTTGCTGCTGGCTTCACAGAGGGGGGCTATGGGTCAAACTATGTCACTGCTATGGTTTAAACGTCCCCTCCAAACTTCATGTTGAAATTTAACTGCCATTGTGATGGTATTAGGAGGTGGGACCTTTAGGAGGTGATAGGTCATGAGGGCCCTGTTCTCATGGATAGAGTAAGTATTTATCAGAGGAGTGGGTTAGTCACCATGGATGTGGGCTCCCATTAAAAAGATGAGTTTCACCTGATTTCCTCTCTCTGTCTCCAGAGCTCATTTTCCTTCTGCCCTTCCATCATGGGATGACCCTTAGCAGATGCCAGAGCCATGCTCTTGGACTTCCCAGCCTTCAGAGCTGTGAGCCAAATAAACTTTATTTCTTTATAAATTACCCAGTCTGTAGTATTCTGTTATAGCTGCAGAAAATGGAACAATACAGCCCCATGACCAGCTCTGTCCCCTATTTCCCCACAGTATCATCCCAGCAGGCTGCAGATATAAATACCTGCTAGTGAAGGATTGGTGGGTGGCTAAAGGACATGACAACATGGAAGAAAAACTTAAAACTTGGCACTAAATTTGGCCATTTTCAGAGTCCAAGAGAAAGGAAAATAAAATGTATATAATTCACCCCCCAATTCCTAATTCTGCTTCCTGTCTTGAGGGCCATTCTCCTCCATTTTTCACTTAGAGAGGAACCCTTCCCTGTAGGAAAAAACCCATCCTCTATCCACAGGGGTTGGATTTCTCTTGGGCTTTGGGAACACCTTGCTGTGTGTGCTGCATCCTGTGGATTGTGCTGCTGGGAGAGAAACATCCAACCTGCCAGTGTCTCTGTTGGAAGGTTCATCGTGGGTCTTTGTTTATGCTCTTGCTACAGTCACCCTCTTAATGCACAATTTGTACTTACTATGACTCTCCTACCAATCCACACAAGCCAGGCATAGAAAATCAGTCACAGTGGTCACTTTACTCAGGGGAAGTCCCATGTCCCTTTATTCAAGATCACAGAGGCCAGTGTGGCAGACACCAACAGGCTGGGACCAGGCCTCTGGGGCTTTCAACTCACAGAGTCTCACTCTGTTGCCCGGAGTAGAGTGCTGGGGTAGAGTGCCGTGGTGTCAGCCTAGCTCACAGCAACCTCCAACTCCTGGGCTCAAGCAATCCTCCTGCTTCAGTCTCCCAAGTATGCTTCAGTCTCCCAAGTAGCTGGGACTACAGGCATGCGCCACCATGCCTGGCTAATTTTTTCTATATATTTTCAGTTGGCCAATCAATTTCTTTCTATTTTTAGTAGAGATGGGGTCTTACTCTTGCTCAGGCTGGTCTCAAACTCCTGACCTTGAGCGATCCACCCGTCCCGGCCTCCCAGAGTGCTAGGATTACAGGCGTGAGCCACTGCACCAGCCCTGATTTTCTTTTCACATTCTATCCACAAAGCAAATAGCAAAGGCTTCAGGCACATAGTCAAAGATATGTTCCAGCCCAACAGCATGGCCTGTCCATCCAGGAGATTCAGTCTAGAATAACACCAAGGCATTTCCACAGGACAGCCCGAGATAGGTCTTAGTATTCCAAGGTTGGTCTTCTTCCAAGACCACCCATCTATGTGAGGCAAAGCTGTGCTTCCTCATTCTTCTGGTGGCTATTGGCACACACACACAAACCACTCAACTTTAAAGAAAGGAAATATTTTTCCTAAATGCCATATAATTTATAATAATTCCCCTACCTATAATTAAGCAAGTTAGCAACAGATTGTTGTTGTTGTTCACACTTCTGTGTTTAGAACCAATCCCTACAGACTTTCAATGCATAGAAAGCTGGTCCATTATTCACTTTTTCAAAAACCAGGACCATGAACCCCAGTGGCGACATCCAGCTTCACAAAGAGCTAACTGAAACTATTTTACCTTGGGCTGGATCATATTTTTAGCTAAAGTATCCTCCCTTGTTGGTTTCCATAAGCACACTGGGAGTAATATATGAATTTATTATCCCTCTTGACCCAAAGTAAACCCAAGTAGTCAGGGGAAGTTCTATTAAAAAGCGACAACACTGGTAACCCAGACACAACCTCCCTCCTAGCCTAAGAAATGGCTGCAGGTTTGACAATGGCTGTGAGGGGCTCTGCTTTGGACGGCCCAAGCTGCCGTGGATTTAGTAGCAACGTCAGGCTTGGACATGATTACAGTGGAAGTCATTTGGGGGCCCTGGAGCACCGAGTAAGGTGGGAAGATCCAGGACTGACCCTGGAGACTGAGTAAGCACTTCTGGACATTGGAAGGGGACGCACAAAGAAGGATCAGGATTATGAACTTTCTTAATCTTGGTATATAAGCACTCAAGTGGCATATCCTGAGACAGCCAGTAGAATTACATTACTTACATACTCAGCTGGGAAAATGGGACATGTGGTTCTATATAATTTAGTTTATTTCTCAAAAAAATGCTTAGCAGTAGGTACCATTTTGATTGCCATTTTATATATGAGGACACTAAACGTTGGCAAAATTACTAGTCCAGTGCCATGCAGCTAGTAAGTGGGAAAAGCAAGATCTGAGCCCAGGTTTGCTGACCCCAAGGCCCTTGTTCTCAACCAGTATGCCCACTGCCACTCGTGGCTGTCAACAAGTGATTGACTTCATCGTGACACACTTTCTCCATGTGGCAAGCCCTGGGCCACACAGAGCCTGAGATCCCCCTACAGTATAGGAAAGACTCAGAGTTAGATCTGGCTCCTGAAATGTGCCCCACTTAGATGCTTATTTTTATGCAATAAGCGTCTATCGAATACCTGTGTTCTCAGGAGTATGCTCGGCTTTTAGGAGAAAAGAAGTCTAGCAGGATCCTTTCTAAGATAACCTTGCCATCTGGTTGGGGAAACAGGAACAGTGCAGATGAATATAGTGTATATAACAAGTCATACAAGGCAGTTTACAATGAAGGACTAAACTGTATGGTGCTGACTATAACTTCTATAGTATCAGAGAAGAGGTGAATGTGGGCTGTGCTAACTCAGGGAAGACTTCATAGAGAAGAAGCCACTCGAACCAAACACTCAAGGATTGGCAGGATTTGGATAAGGGAAGAGACTTAATCACACTTACTAACTTTCTTCCTCAAAACAAATTTCCTTCGTTGATTTGTTCCTTTTAAAGCCAGTGATAGTAAGTTATGTATATGCTTGTCTTTTTTTCAAATTCCAAACAGATTCTACATTTAGGAAAAAAAATATGATATAAACACAAAATTTAAAAAACATGTTATAACCGAAAGTAACGTCGTGTCATGAACTTTTTTTAGTCAATGCTCGTGGGATGTCTTATGATCTCCTAAGAGTGTCCTGGCCCGGTCAGAAATAATTTCAGTTGCGGAAGCAGGCATCTGCCACCATCTGAAAGATTTTTAGAGATATAATAAAGGAAAAAGAATCAAGATCCCTAGTTCCAGGTGCCTACACTAGCACACTATAATCTGTTTATCTCTCCCAATTAACAAGATGACCAGAAGCTTTTAAAGAAAAGCCGAGTTCTACCCATGAAGTGAGATTTTTCTCCAAAGATCTCCACTTCCTGTTTCTAGGGAGGCTCTGTTCCCAGGACGGATCCCGGGTGTAAGAGCAGATTCTCATAGACACCCTAAACACGTTGGCTTTCTTGGCACTCAAATCCCCAAACAAAGCTCCGCAAAGGACTGAAGTGAGCGCCCTGAGCTCAGCCTGAAGAGAGAGTCCCAGCTGGTGAGGGTGCAGCTGTCTCCGGGTCTGTCCCCTAACACAGCTGACTTGCAACTTCAGATATGAACTGGCATTGACAATCAGATGTTTTGCAACAATTAACCGAACAGAGATTAGGTTCAATAAAACCACCACCACCCACGTGGAGGCCTTTGATAAGGAGGATGGTTTGGGGGAGGCGCCATATGGACAAGAAATCCCAGAAACGATCAGCTGCCAACAAGCCTTGCCAGCCTTTGCTACACTTGCTAAAGGGAAATCTTCCTCTGTTGATTGTTGATTAATGGTAAACACGAAGCTCCAGAGCTGGAACAAAGGAAGGAGGGGAACAGAGGAGCTGGGGCATGGTGGGGAGGGCTGAGTCCAGGGAGAAGTCGGATAAGCACTGCAGACATTTATCCTTGTTCACTCCCAAGTGAAACCTGGGTGTGGTCATATTTTCTTTTATACCATATTTTTAAAATCTCCCTTCAGCCTTGTGTTATTCTGGAATCTATTAATATAACCCCAGAGCAAGAGCAATCCCAGCCCACTTCCTAAAATACTCATTCCTTTCCTAGACAATTGCTTCCTAACTTGGCCCCGCCCCCACCTCTACTTTCTCTTTCTAATCTTTCCCACACAGTGGAGCCAGATTAATCCTCCCAAATATAACTTGGCATGCAACTATATTTATCCAGGATTTGTTCATGTTCCCCCTTGACACAGAAAGGACATAGAATAGGACCGAGGTCGACTCCATTCACGGAATTCAAAGGTGCCCTACAACCTGGCCAAACATACCCCTCCAATCTTGGCTCCCACCCTGCTCTTTAACTGACTCCCTGCTGCCCTGGGACCAGGGGTCAGCCTTTACGCCTTCTCTCTGCTCTTCTAACTCCAACGCCTCCTCAGCATCCTTTTCGGGGTCTACATGCTCCATTAGGCCCTCAGTATTGCCCTTTTGTAGGGAATCTCTATCCCCAGCTTTGTGCCATTTAACGTGCCACTTAACGACAGTCAGTGCTCACTTTTGAGCAGAGTTTCCCCAAAGCAAAGGTCAAAACTCCTAAGCTGTCTCCTACTGTGATAAACAAAATCAGCCTTTTGAATTTACCTAAGAAATATACCATGTTTCCATCTGTGCCGGAATGTCTCTGCTTGTGAGCTCCTGGTCAGAGATCGGGCCTCATTCTTCTCAGACATTGTCTTGGACAGAAGGGTACTTAGTCTGTTCTTGATTGATATTTTAAGAAAAGAATGAAAAAAGTGACCATTTTTTCTCTTGCTACACTTATAACTTGTAGACAAATGCAGTTAAACACACTTGCAATGAGCCCCGGAGAGTGTACATAAATCGGCTTGAAATCTTAGCACACCTTAAAAAATATATTCCCAGTCTTGAGCTAAATAGAAGGCATGTGTTTTCCCTAGTTATTGAATGAATAGAGCTAGAACTGCTTGGCCCTTGGAGCCTTAAAATAATAAAACTGAACCATAACATTATAAAAGAAAGCACAGAAAGTGAGGGGGCAAGACAGAGAAAAGCTAATAGTTAATCTCTTTCTTAATCTATAAATTTCATACTTTTTTTAAGTACCATCAGAACATACCTTTTTAGACATTATGCTAAATGTGGCAATCCTACAAAAGCATATGTAAAATGCAAATGTAAACCCAAGCTTAGTGGGAGGAAATGACAAAGGCTAGTATTTGTTAGTGCTGGCTGTGTAAATGCTTTTTATTTATTGACAAGTTGATAATCCCATCAGGCAAATGCCTAGCTCGGAACTCTCTCTCTCTCTCTCTCTGTCTCTCTCTCTCTCTCTCTCATTCTCTCTCTCTCTCTCTCTCTCTCTCTCTCTCACACACACACACACACACACACACATATACACACACACACACATCCTAATATGCCTCAGCCAGTGTAACCTGAGCCAGACTGTATGGATTCATGGATTCATTCAATGTGTCTGTATGTGGACCAAAGAACAATAAAACAATGCATTACTGGCAAGCTACTATCAGGTGCAACTGATAAATACAAAAACATATCTTGTTCTGAAGGAAAATATATTTCTTTTGTTCAACTCCTACATTTAGAAACTACTGTTTTGTTTCAAGAAAAATGTTCCTTGAAAGGGAGGAAAATCTACTTTGCAATATTCCTAAGGCCAGCCACACCCTTCCCAGGCCCTTGCCACGTGGGTCCTCTTGGGAATATACTGAGATTCATTCCCCTCTTTGGTTAACTTCCCTTTTCAATCGATAATGCTCCTAGTCACTGAATGCTGTTGATTTTACTCCTAAAGCCTCACATGTGTACTGTCCCCTGTACACTTACCAGACCCTCATATCACCTTACACTTGGGCAAGTGCAAGAAGCTTGAACTATTCTAGCTTCTCTCCAACTCCAAGTGACCAGCAACTGGGTAAATGGATGAATGAAGGAGGGAATAAATGCAATTTGCATTTATTAAAGTAAATAACTAGATTGGTTCTTGATTCTATATTCACTTTCTTTGCTCATTTAACCAAAAAATGTTCAGTATAATTATTGGCTAAAAGAAGTCTGGTAGAGTCTCAGACACTGTTAGGAGTTGCAGAAAATATATATGACATGGTTCTTGACATCAGGGTTTTTGTTTTGTTTTGTTTTGTTTTTGGCCTAGTTAGAAAGGAAAGATGAACAAACTTTAAATAATGAGCCAATAATTAAGTCCTTAAACTATCTGATAAGTGAAATAGAACATTAGATAAGTGCAGGTATAAGTAGGAGGGAATAAGAGGCATAGGGAGGATATTTCAAAAGGATAAAGTAGCTACCTGATATCAGTCATCCCTGCTGATCCCAAGCCACCTCGCATTGCCCAGAGTGGGTATTGTAATCAAGACAAATGTTTGGTTGCAAGAGATAGAAACCCCTCAAGCTCGCAGAAGTGAAGAGGAATTTATTCTAAGGGTCTAGGGACGTCTTACAGGACGAGAGCAGGGAGCTCAGCTGGCCTCACGCGAACAGCGGGACAGCATCTGGAACGAGCTCACCTGCTGTCTCCGTCACCATCTCTGGGTCAGGGGGACCTCTCGCTGCTGCCGGGCAACAGATTCATTCTGGGCTCTCAGGAGAGCAGGTCAGAAATGATTTCCCATGACAGCAGCTTCAGCTCCTCAGTCCTTGTGACCTCAGCCGACTGACTGTGGCTGCCTGTTCCCAAGCTTGCAGCTGCACTCAGAACGGGCTGACCCGCCGGCCGGAAGCAGGGCCGCTGGGACTGTGCGGTCTCTGTCGCAGGGCTACGAGTGCGTGGGTTCTCCAGGCAGGGTCTGGGGGCAGGGAGGAAGTGACAGGCATCCCCAGCACGGAAGACTATGAGCACACACTCAGATCCTGTCTCCTGTCTCTGGTTACACAAGGGGAGAATGTGTTTGTTTACAGAAGGTTGAATTCTCTCTTCCCCAGAGGTAACTCCCCTGGCATTTGGGAAGTAGAAATGTTTGTGATGGATCACATTGCAAGTGGCATGTTCATTTCAACAGTAAATTAAGTCATCAGCCTTGATTAATGGGCCTAGGTTAATCAAGGTTGAGGAGTTGTGAGCTGCGGAGTTCATCTGACTTCCAGAAATAGTGCACTGATTTGCCTGGAATGTTCTATAGCTATAGGACAAACTTCTCCTGAAATAGCTATAATTGCAGATGGGAAGGAGGGAGGGGGCCCAGCCAGTCTGAGAGCAAACCGGGCATTTTTGTGTAATCATGAGCAACCTAACTTCAAAATTCGTGGCATTTTTCTTGCTTTGTGTCAGGCTTGGATCTGACTGAGTTCACTTCTTCGCACTGTGGACTCACAACTCTTAGGCCTGCCCCCAACCACTGTGTGGTGTTGAAGCCACTTCCTCAGTTCCCGCACACTCAACTCAGAGCTGGATGGAAGGAAATGACTGTGTGCGACACTAGCCCCTTCCTCCTGGCCTGTCCAGAGCTCCGGCTCCTCCCACATCTGCTTTAGCCTCGTGATTCCTTTCCCCTCAGTTACTTTGTTCAGCTCAGTGTAGCTGATGGAGCAACAGAGACTTGCATACTAATCCTAGCTCTGCCTTAAACTAGCTGTGTGATTGTGGGAGAGTTGCCTAACCTCTCTGGGCTTCAATGTTCTCCTCAATAAAAATGAGGCCCTACCAAAAGCAAAAGCCCTAGACCTGGGATTCTGCTCAGTCTCCTCTGAGGTGGTTTCAATCTGCGCATTCCAGAATTTATTCTTTTTGATGTTTTCTCCTAACAGCTGCTGAAGCAATTGAAGTGGTGGGGGTCTGCAGGTGATATTTTGATGCGCATTCATGAAACATCTCTGTGTTCCCCATCCTCATACTCCTATGACATACTTCTGTGATGTAAATTTTCTCTTTTCATAGGTGAGAAACACTTTCTGAGAGGATAAATGGCTTGCCAAGGGTGTCATGGCTAGGAATTGATAGAGTTAGAGATGTGAAGGTTTGAACTTGAGCTCAAAGTCCAACTTCATTTAGAACAGCACAGCCACTTGCTCCACTCCAAATAAACATCAGGCCTTCATGGTTGCTGTGGCCTCTTTAGGGTGGAGAGGAATGATCCTCGCAACATCCAGCCATGGCTGAAGCTCACACTGCTACGCTAATCAAACGTCGTCACCGTGAAGGTTCAGAGCCCGACGTTCAGGGCTTGGCCCCCACTAGTCCAATTAGGGCAAAGGCTGCAGGTGGCAGGGGGCTGAGGTGTACCGTGACTGCACCCAGCCATTGAGTTCAGATTTGGATTCGGAGAAATTCAACTCTGCAGCAGCCTCATTCCCACTGGCCTCTCTCCTGGAGGGATCCAAGCCCCTGCATCTGAAGGACTCCAAGCTTTGGGGAGACCTGTCACCCACAATGGGCTTATGTCCCTTGGTACTTCAGTTAGTATAGTTGTATAACATATCACTTCCAAACTTAGTGGCATAAAATAAACATTGATTATGCTCATGGGCTCCATGGGTTCAGGAATTATGCACAGGGACTGGGCTGGCGTGGTCTGGGGCCTCAGCTGGCAGGCTTGAAGGCAGGAGGGAGGGCTGGGGGGGGTTGGAATCACATGAAGGCCACTCACTCCCTGGCACCGTGGCTGGTGCTGGGAGAGAATAAGTTCTCCTCTACCCCCTTGGGATCTTCAGCTGGGTCTAAGAACTAAACTGAAATAAGACAGGTTAACAGGAGAAAAGCATATGTGTTTTATTAATTTTTATATGTACATGAATACTTCACAAGAGAGTGAAGACCCAGAGAAATGGCCAAAGCCGAGAGCTTCTATACCTTTTAGATGAACAAACAATAAATCCATGAAGAAACGACAAGACAAAGAGGTCTGGGCTAGGGGCAGTAAATTGTGAGCAAAGCACTAGCAGATGTCGGGGGTGGGAGGCAGAAAGGCAGTGGAAGATAAGGGTGAGTTTATCAGTGTGTCTGTACAGACGCATTGCAGCAGCAGTTCCCAGTCTCTGGGGATGAGCCTGTTCTTCTCGTCCTGGCACAGCGAGGGCACCTTTCTCATGGGAAAGTTTACAGCCTGCTCTAGGTTAACAAAGGGCGTGTCAGCCCTTCCTGCACCTGTTGTTTCTCAAGCGTCTTCAGCTCAAAATAATCAATATGCCAAATTGGCATATTTGGAGATGGCACATTCTCAACTCCTTCACTAGGAAGATTGAAATGCTGGGGCTCCTTGGGCTTCCCTCTCTTCCTCCCCAGCACAGTGGCTTCAGGGTAGCTGGACTCCTCACGTGACACCGCAGGACTCCCAAGGCATGTGTCCCAGTAGAGCCAGAGCCAGGTGGAAGCTAGAACACCTTTCTGGCCCCACCTCGGAAGTCACATGGCGTCTCTTCCACCACATTCACATCGAGGAGTCACAAAGTTGAAGGGAAAGTGGCAGGTGCTGGAGGAGCAGACAGCACTACAGATACTGTTGTGGCTGTTTTTGAAAACTATAGTCTGCTGTGCTTAAGGTTGAGATTCTTCTGAGTCTGGAAGTCCTGAGATATGGAAGGATGATCTTGAGTCATACTGGTCTTGACTAATGTTGAAAACTTCAGCTAGTACCACATTGGCCTTGGAAATGGAGTGAATGCAACAGTTTTTGACTCTGCATCAGGCTAGATATTTCCAGACAGCCTCAGTGATCCTAGCCCTTCCTCTCTGCACAGGTGCTGCACACCTATATCCACACACGCGCGCACACACACACACATATGACAGCCCAAGTCATCTCGAATCCTGCTGATTCTTGTTCCCCAACATCTCTCATACCTCCTTCTTTTCTGTTACTATACCTGCCACCCTAATTTCTGTCTTCAAGTCACTTGTGGTTTGCTGCCAGTGGCAAAGGTTGCTAACTGTCCCTAATAAACATTTTCTCCTTCTTTCATGCTAATAAATCTCTCACTTTTAGCTGGGCATAGAAACCTCCCCCACCCTGCTGCCAAGAATAAACCTCCCCCACCCATTTTCCAGCCTCTCCTGCCTTGTCAATAGAAGTGATTCTGACACTAGATTCTAACCAGTGACATGCATGGTTTTAAATCATGACCCCAGAATCCATCAATGGTCCTCTATTGGGAGGTGGGGTCTATGTCCCCACCCTCTGTATACAGGTTCTGTGATTACCTGGCCAAAAGTGAGGTGTGCCCACGTCTGGGTCTAAGTCTTAAAAACAGGCACCTTCTGCTTCCTGCCTCTGGAGATAACCCCTCTGAGCACCAGCCATCTACTGTGAGGAAGCCCAGCAGCCTTGTGGAGCTGCCACTTGTACATATTTCCAGCCACAGCCTTGGGAGGTCCCAGGTGACAGCCAGCATTCACTAACAGGTGTGTGAGTGGCCAAGCCTGCAGGTGATTCCAGGACTCAGCTGTTGTGTCCCCCATGGCTTTTGGGCCACCCAAGGTGATGCTGCAGGGAAGAGAGATGAGTTGTCCCCACTGTCCCCTGCCCACATGACAGATTCATAGGGGAAATCAGTGATCCCTATTGCTATAAGCCTCTACATTTGAGAGGTCTGTTACGTAGCCACTGATAATTGGAGTAACTCTAAGTGGGTATGTGCCAACCCTCCTGCACAGGATGCTGGCTTCCAAGCTACTCCCTATCCCTCGAGTAAAGAATGAAAACCGATTTTGTTTAAGGCAGTATTGTGACTGTCTCTCAAAGCTGAATTTCGTCTACCTGACACACAATAGTCTCTTACCTGCTCTTCCTGTGTCCTGTCTTAGTTCCAATCTTATCACCACACTAATCTTCCTAAAACTTGGCTTTGCATAATCTCCCTGATGCCCTGTCTTCAGTGGTGCTGTCCCACTGGTAAAAGAATTTAGTGCAAATTCCTCAGCCTGATACCTCAAGGCCATAGTTGCCAGCTCTACCTACCTCTCTTTATCTTCATCTCTGCTATTTCTTCTAATCATGGTATTTGTACCCCTCGGGGTATGGGCGGTGTGTCGGGTTATACTCAAAGCCCGAGGGAAAACAAACTGCCTCTTCCCACAGCATCAATTTTATCATTTGGAGGAGAAAGGGTTTTAAACTTTTTTTCTCGATAGTAATTTAAATATTTTTATAAAGTAACATAAGCATCAATATATTATGTAATAGAATGCAACATTTACATATGTGTATATGAGGTCATTTCTTGTTGGTGGAAGGCCAGTTTGAGCTGTACCTCAGGCTGCAGGTAACTATACATCTAGCAATAGGGATACTTGGTATAATATTTGAGAAGCGTGCACTTATTGCTTAGAAAGGCATTTGGCCAATAGGTGATTAACAGAGTCAAGAGTAACTTAAACAGCAAGAAGTGAGGAGTTAGGCAGCAAACTGCCTTGATTCAGGGGCTCCGTGACATCAGAGCCAGTGACTGTGAGACTCCCAAGGCCCCTCCTTCATGCTCGTGCACAGGTCATTCCCGTGGCCTTTTCTTCCTGCTGTCACAAAATGGCTAGTACAGCTCCAGGCATCAGTCTGTGTTCAAAGTAGTGAAAAGAAAACTACAGAATGTTGCTAGTCCCATGTTCCATTTTTATTAGGTGAAGTATAGGTTTCCTCCAAGCCTCCAGGAGACCTCTGCTTAATTCTCACTGGCCACAGCAGTCATGTGGTCTGCTCTAGGTGAAAAGGAGGCTGACACCGTGAATAAATCAATCACCAAGAGCTGGGCAGGTTGCTCTCCCTGATAAAAAAAAAAAATCACGCCTATTATCCCAGCACTTTGGGAGGCTGAGGGGGGAGGATTGCTTGAAGCTAGGAGTTTGAGACCAGCCTGGGCAACATCGTGAGACCCCATCTCTTAAAAAAAAAAAAAAAAAGGAAAGAAGAATCAGGGTTCTGTTAGCAAGAGGAAAGGGCTAGATATGGGAGAGGCACTAACAGCGACTGTTGCAGTATCTTTCCCTTCATCCAGGTTGGTTTTCTGGTTGATCCTAGAGCCGGCACATAACGGGCAAAACACACCACACTATCATTTGCAGGGGAGCAGAAATGTGCAGCACACACAGTCTCCCCACAGCCACCCAAGCACACAGTCTCCATGGCGGCACCTCCACCTGCTGAGACCCGCATAGTCCTGAGCCCATCCAGGCACAGAATCCAGCTCAGGGGGTGGCAAAAAGAACCCACCATTCACGTGGGAGATACTTTCCATTCACCAGAGAGAGAGCAGGAAGTCTCTGTGAGGACATTTCCCAAGGACTCCAGCTCCCAAGTCTTCCGAAAAAGTGAAGATCTCAACCCAATCCAATCAGTTAGTCCTGAAAGAGTCCCTACTAGTGGAGTACTTGGGATTGCTCCATTACAAATAGAACTAAAACTTCAGAGAGTAGTTTTTACCACATCCCGAACAGCTGCCTAGACAGTTGTATTCAGAGCATCTAAAGATCTCTTGAAAATGGCAAAAGCACTGCCAAGCATCTTGGAATTAAAACAGGCTTTACTTTTCCTTCAGGCACTTTATTAGAAGACTCACAGCCTATAGAAGAAAAGAAAGTACGAGTCTAGAAGGGCCTGCATCCTCACAACCCACAGAGCTAGCAGCTTAGCCTGCCCTTTTGAGTTCCCAGCCCCGAGAGACAGGGAGGGCACTGTGGCGCCCTTCCAGGTTTGCCCTGTGTCTGCCCTTCTGCGTGGAGGAAGTCACAAATGGGGCCGACAAAAGAAAAGATAGAACTGAACTTAAGAAGGAAACACAGGAGGCCTCATCCAAGCCAGGAATCATAAAGGAACAGCAGAAAGGGCCAAGAGGCGTGATGCATGGGGTATGTTTCCGTAGTCGCCTGCCAGGGTTACATTTCTGAATCATTCCTTAACACTTGGCAGAGAGGCTTGGATGCTTCCAGCTTCTTTTGTGGCTGGGGACCTGGAAGTCTTGCATCTGTAAAGAACAATGGATTTTAACTTTCGTGTACTATAATCACTTTCACTTAAAAATATTTGAAGTTTTACTGGAATGCTCTTTTAGGCTAAAGTTTTTACCTGTTCCTTAAATCACCTAATCAAGCGGGTTTCCAGAAGGGACAAGACTTTTGTTAAATCCTTAATGTTATTAATAGTTGGGATCCTTTAATGTAATTCTTATAGGTGATCAGTCTTCGTATTTTCTCATGATCTTTCCTTGGTGGTGACTGTTAGTTGATCCATATTGAATCCTGACTCCATGATGACTGTGCTAGGCTCTGTGGAGGAAATGAAGTCTATGAGAGATCATGAGCCATATTAATTGCATATTAAGTGCATAGAATATAATCTCATGCTAAGTATTGGGCTATTTAGTCTTTCTTAGACCTATTTTCAGATTGATTAAATACATGATGTTAAGCAACCAATGGGTACTATGCACCTGTGAATGACGATGCAGCTCCATATATGGACATGGATCCAGCCCTTGTTCCCTAGGGCTGCTGTAACAAAGTACTTGTTTGCCACAAACTATAGTAGCTTAAAACAACAGATATTTAGTCTCTTATAGTTCTGGAGACTATAAGTCCAAAATTAAGGTGAAGGTGTTGGCAGGGCCATGATCCCTTAGAAGGCTCTAGGGGAGGATCATTGGCTTTTCCTACTTCCTGGTGGTGCCAGCAATCCTTAGTGTCCCTTGGCTTGTAGGTTTATCACTCTAACGTTCACATTCATCATCACATGGCATTCTCCCTATGTGTCTGTGTCCAAATTTCCCTCTTGTAAGGACACCAATCATGAGATTAGAGCCTACCCTAATCCAGTGCAACCTAGTGTTAACTTGATTATACCTGCAAAGACCCTATTTCCAAATAAGATCACACTTACAGGGACTGAGGGTTAGGACTCAAACATATCTTTTGGGGGGACACAATTCAACCCAGTATACCATCCATGTTATATAAAGAAAAACAATAAGAGGTTGTCAGAGTTTTAAAACACAGCTGCAACTTCTTTGGCACTCCTTCCATAGAGAGTGGGGTCTTGTCCCCTCCACTTGAATCTGGGTGAGCTTGCTATTGCTTTGACCAATATAGTATAGTCCATTGGAACACTCACTCTTAGAGCCTTGAGCCACTATATAGAAGTCCAACTACCCCAAGGCCACCATCTTGTGAGGAAGTCCAAGACACATGGAGACTCCACAAGCCAGCACTGCAGTCAACAATCCCAACCAAGGTCAAAATTCCAATTAACTCAACCCACGTACCAGCCATGAGAATGAAGAAAGAATGCTCCAGATATTTCCAGACCCCAGATGATCTAGTCATCTCCAGCCATTTGAGTATTCCCAGAGGAGGCCCCAGACTCCATGGAGCAGAAAAGCCGGCCATGCCCACTGTCCACACTTCCCACCCACAGAAGTCATGTGATGTGACACCATGGTTGCTATTTTATATCTCTAAGTTTTAGATTGGTTTTGTGTGGCAATAGATATTAGCTCAAAAGCTTACCAATTATCATGGAGAGTACACTCACATTTTTTTTTTTAAAAAAAGGTTGAATGTATGTGCATGCACAGGAAAAGCCTAGAAGGTTTGAATCCAAACTATTAACAGTGATTATTTGGGGGCAGAGAGAGTTAATCCTCTTCTTTACTCCTTTTTGTATTTTCTGAATTCTTTACAATAAGCTTACATTGCTTAAGTAGCCAAGAAAAAAAGAAAGTAATTTTCATTTGGAAGAAAAGGTTCTGCTGAAACATGATGGTGTGCGAGTCACGATGACTCCTAATGATGGTCGGGACTCCCGACAGGTCAGATGACTCCCTCTGTCCTGTAACCACAGTCAACACACAGACGATTCTGCACCCAAACCTCATTTTAGCTAAACAAGACCCAGAGCTCACAGGGCTGAGTCTAGTCTCTTTAGAGCTGCGTCGTATGGAAGCCACAGTGACTGACAAGGAGGTTCTTGGGCACTGGGCACTTTCTTGGGCACTGTCCTCCTGCAGGTGGCAGCGGGGGCCCAGAGCTCAGGCAACCACCCTCCCTTTGGGACTGGAGAGAGCAGTGCCAAACCGCAGCCTGGGGAAGGAGCAGGAGGAAGGGGAGATGAGAGAAGGGGGAGTGTTCCCCAAAGGCAGGGAAGATGGGGCCCGGGTGCTGCGGCACCACCCCTTGCTAAGGATTGGGGCGTCTACACAGCCCCACCGCTTGGCAAATGGGTGCCCACCCACACCATAGAACCGGGCCTGCACATTGCCGATGTTCCTTCTATTGCTGCTAACGGACTTCCTACCGAAGTGTGTCACTGGAGCACGTCCTTTCCTTTCAGACACACGGTATTCAGAGGTTAACAACGCATCCTGCCAAGAGCACAAACACAATCTTGGCATGACATACAAGGCCTTGGCCCTCTTGAACGGTCACACTTTAGAAACCCAGGGAAAGCAGGGAGCAGCAAAGGCCACAACTGAAAGGAACAGATCTTGTGACTGCCATTAAAAAAAAAAAAAAAAAGTGTGTTCGAATGGAGCCAAGGGTGAGTTAACCATGATATGTGTGGTTTCTAAGGAAACCTTAAAAGCAAACACTGTGCATCAGGGAGGAAGGCATTCATTGAACACAGTAGAAGTTCCCAAACCTGGGAACCAGCACTCTCCCTTCCAGCAGCTACTTCCCACTTCCAAACCAGGGACATTCCAAGCCAGGGACCCCACGCACCATCAGAACCTAGTGGCCTTCAGAGAGGTGGAGGGAGTTCCCAGAGACCAAGCAGGAAGTGGGCGCCACCATGCTCTGAGCAGCGCCGGACCAGCGTGAGACACTTTCTAAGTCTCCTCCAGGGCGCCTTCACCTCTTTCCGTCCCACGGTCACTTCTGCCAAACTTGGGCTCTTGTCTGTACACACTTGCCCCTGAGCAGATACTCTGGTTGCTTAGAGGTAAGTACGCATGCAGAGTTCGAAACCAGCCTGAGCAAGAGTGAGACCCTGTCTCTACTATAAATAGAAAGAAATTAATTGGCCAACTAATATAAATAGAAAAAATTAGCTAGGCATGATGGTGCATGCCTGTAGTCCCAGCTACTCGGGAGGCTGAGGCAGCAGGATTGCTTGAGCCCAGGAGTTAAGGTTGCTGTGAGCTAGGCTGATGCCACGGCACTCACTCTAGCCTGACGCCACAGCACTCTCTCTAGCCTGGGCAACAAGGGAGACTCTGTCTCAAAAAAAAAAAAAAGATTATGATCTTTTCCCAAGATTATAAAAGCATTCTGGCAAATATTCTTCTTAAACATTTATGGTTTTATGTTTTATAAATAAATATGATCCATAAGGATTTACTATTTTGTTGTAAGAATTCTAATTTATTTTCAAACAGGAAACTAATTGGCCCCAATTTATTTATTGATAATTACATCTTTTCTGCAATGATTTGAGGACATTCTTGTGCATCTATTATTTCCCATAGAAATTCACATCTTTTTCTGGACTCTATATTCTGTTCCATTGATCTTTTTAATATTGCCCCAGTATCATACTATTTTAATTGTTTTAACTTTATAACTTAACATCTGGAAGGCAAAAGGTAAATTCCCTTTGTTATTCTTCTTTTCTGGAACAGTACATTTAAATTATTAGATATAACTTAGCATCATTTTGGTAATTTCCTATAAAAATTTCTGGAATTTTTGTTGTCTTAAGTTTAGAAATTAGGGAAAATTTTTATCTTTTTAAATGTTGAATCTACTTTTAAAAAATTATGTCACTCCATATATTCATCCTCTTTAATGTTCTTATGAAATTCCATAACTTATTTTATGTGTTTAATATTTCTTATTAAATTTATTCCCACATGTTCAGTTTTTCTCTACTGTGAATGATGGCTTTTTTTCTTAATGTTTTACAGCTATTTATTGTTTGAATATAATAAAGCTGGGTTGAATTTCTTTCATCATAACTTTTTTATCGCAACTATTATCTTCCAGAACACAGTTGGAGAATGCTACAGAGAAATTTAGAAAGTGATTATTAGATATGGTGATGGTATGATTATGAAAATATGAATTCACGGTAGTGAAATCTGCTTTATTTTGCAGACTGATATATTACACTGTAAGTTTTTCTCAGCTAGGCATAGCTAGCATTCTCATTCTAGAACAGACCATCCATTTACAAAGTATAAACACAACATTAAGATTTAGTGATGGAGTCTATATGTCTCTTCTAAGATTAAACTTGTTTCAATATGCCTTTGTGCACTGAAACTTTGAATCTTCAAAAAGTAGAGTCCTAATGAATTCATGCTTTTTAAGTAAAAGATGAGAAGATCTCTACATTGTCTGTCATTCACTAAAATAAAATAATAAATCATAATTCATTGTGGTTATTTTATAACATGTAAAACTTCTAGATTAAAGATGGTATATCTATTTATCCACATTAACCTTATTTCACAAACCTACAACGATATCAGAATAATGCATATAGTATACTACCATTTATGTAAAAAGGAGAAACATATTCTTATGTGGGTTTATATATTCACCAAATATCTCTACAATGATATGTAAAACCTGGAATCATTGGTATCCTCTTGTAGGGGAGAGTAGAGGCTACAGGTAATTAGGTGACTACTGTGTACTTTCCACTGTGTACTCTTTTGTACTCTGATTTTTCTACCACATCCAGGTATTTTATTAATAAGCTTCTATGCCAGAACTATATTAAAAAACAGTAATATTCAATATTTGCAATGGTGTGGTGAGAATTAGATGGGAATTTTTTTTTTTTTTT